>CP125978.1:95532772-95618003 GCA_030063025.1 Avena longiglumis
TCGGTATTACTTCGTTCAGTTACGTGTGCTAGGCTGGCCGGTGTTTTTTCCTCTACCTAATTAACATTTCGGCTCATTGCACCTTCCTCTCTCCGCTCCTCGGCATCCCGGCCCGACTCGGCCCGAGGCTTAAAATCTTACCCAGTGCAACCCGTTGTCTTCTTCCTTGAAGTCACAAAACTCTCTGGAGCAAAATGCCTTTGATTCTTTGATACATAGTCGTTAGCGAGAATTGGACCCTGTGATGCTCACGGTATACTGGACCTTGTTGATAAGATCGTGCGATCTCCTCTATCCATCCATACCGATCTTATCCCTCTCTTACCCTCTAGAAACAAAGCCCTTTTCCCCTAGAACCCTAGCTCGGGAGGTGGCCGGTGTCGTCGAATGAGCTCACCTCGGCTAGATGAAACCACGGTGAGGCGGTCGCCCAATTTTCATCACCTCTATATATCATAATTTACCTCTATTCATTGATATTTGTCTTATTCACAGGTATTACTTAGCTTTTCATCTGTTTATGCATGTTGGATGATTCTGGAGGATGGACTACGGATGCGGATTACGATGAAAAGAAAGGCGTTTTGTGTACAATTTAGCAAATATCGAAAATACCAGAAAAATATGGAAACATATTATTTACCAAAAGACGAAGGAAGCTAGAAGGAGGAGCGAAGGGGGGCCTCAGGGGGGTCTCAGGGGGCCCACACACCCCTAGGCACGGGCACAATTGTGTTGGATATTGCTTAGTTCATTAGGGGAAACTTTCCTGGTGTTAATTACTATTGTAGTTGATGCTTGTAGGTGGAACCATTGGATTATTGTTTATGTTGATTGTTATCCATTATCATATCATCTTTGATCTTGATCCATATTATGTCTTGTGAGTAGTTTGTCTTGTTCTTGAGGACATGGTAGAAGTCATGTTGTTAGTAGTGAATGTGTGATGAGTTATTATTCAATGGTTTAGTATTTAAGTTGTGGTGCTATTCTTCTACTGGTGTCATGTGAGCGTCGACTACATGACACTTCACAATTTATGGGCCTAGGGGAATGCATTGTGTATTTGGCTACTAATGTGGGATTGCCGGAGTGACAAAACTTGAACCCCCGTTAGGACACCATTACTGAGAGTCTAGGATCTCGAGTTTAAGGCTGTGGTTAGATTTATATCTTAATTACTTTCCTATAGTTATGGATGTTTGTAGGGGTTTAATCACAAGTATGTATTAGTCTAGGAGGGTGGTATGTTACGGGTTCACCCACACAACACTTACAAACACCAAAGAAGAGTACTCATCTATTTGAGCGAAAGCACAGCCAGAATTCCATGTGTACTCAAGAATGTTTGGTCCTTATAAGTATTTCCATAGCTTGTCCTTTGCTAAGAAAGGATTGAGCCACTTGATCGTTGTTTGTTACTTTTATTTACTTCCTCTGTTTTTTGCCTTGTCGAAAACCACTAAAATCCGTTTGCTAAGTATTCACATGGATTTCACACTCCATACCTTTATTCGGCTATACGCTCCTCGTTGGGACCGAAACACTCCTATTTATTGAAAGTACTACGATACACACCGATACTTGTGGGTCATCAAGACTATTTGATGCGTTGCGGGGGTGAGCGCTATTAAAGAGTGGGCGGTAATGAAACTTTTCTTGTGAGTATTGCTTTTATTCTTGCTTGTTACTTTGTTTCCAATATGGATAACCCACTTGGTTTTCTGTTTGGAAAACTACTACCCTTTGCTAGGGTAGTAGATGAACCACCTCTGTTGAGATAGATCCTTTTAAGATACCTACAAGTATTGTTAATCTTGTTATGGATAATTATTATTTTGGGGATGGAAGCTGTCCATCTGGTGATCCTGCTTTTTATCCATGAATTATGCGGGTTGTTTAAGTGTGCGGTATCCTGGCCGAGCAATTGAAGAAGTTACTCTCCATATCCTTGAAAGGGAGAGTGAAGAATGGTATAAGCTTTGAAGAATGGACAATCCATGGAATGGGAGGAGATAGCATATCACTTTTACTCTAAATTTTATCCTCCCGATGAGATTCATAAGGATAGAAATCTTATATATAACTTTTGGCATCTTGATGGAGAGAGTACAACTCAATCTTGGGGGAGATTGAAGTTACTAATGCTTAAATGTCCTATTCATGAACTCCCTAACTATATTATTCTCAATAACTTTTATGCTAGGCTTTATCTTCATGATAAAGATTTACTAGATGCTTCTTGTCTTTGGATCATTCTGCATTATGAAGGAAGGAGATAAATGGGATCTCTTAGACCGTATTTAAGATAATCTGAAGCTTGGGAGAATGACAAAGGAAGAAATCGGTATAAACTATGATTACGAATGCATTAAATCTTTTATGGGGCTGATAACTAAGTGATATCGACAATGAGTTTGGCCTTTATCCCAAGTTCTTGCAAAATGTTTTAATTCCTTTGCCTCTTATATTGAACTTCCCAAGAAAGAGTGGAATAAGTACCATGCTCCGTATAAAGATGTTGTTAGTCATGTTCCAATTAGAAGTACTCAAGTTTGTATTAATAATCATATTGTGCTGAACCTCATGTTGAGAAAATGCCTTTCCCAGCTAAGGTAAAGGAGTATTCTATGATTATTAGTGCAAATAACAAAGGTAAAATGAAAACTATTGAGCACAGTAAGCAATTGAATATTGAACCTATGGTAGCTCTTTGTGAAGACAACATCACTAGAAATATAGAGGTTGAGAACATTGTCTTGTGAAGATGCTTCTAATATTATCTCTCATCCTAGTAAGGCTAGAAAAGCTAGTGTTCTGTGCTTTACATTAAAATTGGTGATCATTGCTACTATGGTTTATGTGATATTGGTGCTAGTTCTAGTGCTATTCCTTATGAGTTTTATAGGAAATTATGCATGAGATTGGTCCTTGTGAGCTTGAGGACATTGATGTGGTAATCCACCTTGATAATAAAGGAAACCATTGCCCCATTGGTATTATAATATATGTGGAGGTCCTTTGTGGTAAGATTAAATATCCTATGATTTTCTAGTGCTTAATTCATGACTAGCAAAACTTGTCCTATCATTTTTGGTAGACCTTTCTTAAACACTTGGAGCTATTATTGATTATGAAGGAAAAAGTTTTAACTAAGTT
The DNA here is from genome assembly GCA_030063025.1 of Avena longiglumis. Taxonomy (NCBI): domain Eukaryota; kingdom Viridiplantae; phylum Streptophyta; class Magnoliopsida; order Poales; family Poaceae; genus Avena; species Avena longiglumis. Next base: position 95,535,932 of record CP125978.1, read on the forward strand.
TGATGAAGATTCTTATGAGTTTAACTTTTCCAAATTTGCTAAAGCTCCTTGTGAAAATAGCTTGCCTAATAAAGATTCGGATGGAACAACTTGCTTCTATTGATCAGGTTTATGACCTTGGACCTCTTTTTGGTGACGTAAGTATGCTTACTACGATGATAAAGTTGTTTCAGTGAGTTATATTGTCAACTTTATTCAAAGTGCTACTGAAAGTTATTTTGAGAGAGGGAAACATGGTTTTATGCATCTTGATGATGTTAAGTTTCCCTGTTTTATGTTGAAAGCTTTAAAGTTGCATCTGTTTTGTCTTCCTATGCTAGTGGCTTTTTGTTTCAACAATTTGTTTTCTCATGATACCCCTATGCATAGGAAGTGGGTTAGACTCAAGTGTGTTGGTTATTTACTTCTTGATGCTCTCTTTCACTTGAAATATATATCTCCTTTGTGAGCATCTTTAGAAGTTTCAATTCTAACTTAAAGGCATTACAGAAAAGTACTTGTTGGGAGATAACCAAGAGTTTTGTCGAGTCTTGGGAGTTATTACCTCTTTAATAACCGCTCCTTATCCTTTTTTATTTTGTTTTTGTGTCAAGTTCAACTACTTTTGTGAAGTAGAGGAGTTGTGAAAAGTGGCTGTCCTGGGCCAGATTTTTGTGCTGTACCATAAAAATTCGTGAGGAAGCTCAGTATGTCGGATGGAGCTGCATTTTCTGAGTTTGTTCTCAAGTTGTTAACCAACTTTAATTAGTTCTGCACTTTTGATTTAAGAAACACAAGGTCTTGAAAAAATCAATCTTTACTTGTTGGTCTGTTTGTGATTTACGCCATCATTTGCATTTGCCTCTTACAGAAGCTTTTGTTTTGATGGGTTTTCAGTTGAAGTGTGTACCAAAGGTTTATTGTTTTTTCTTACACTAATGTTGTAATTGAGTTTATGCAAGGGTTTTGTAATAAGGAAATTTTTAGGAGAAAGAGAAAAGGAATCTGCAGAGTTCGTCTTTGAATAGGTAAAAGTGGTGAAAACAGAAGGTTCGTGAAACTCCAATCTTTTTATATTTTTGATGTTTTTAATACATAAGGGAAGTTATGAGGCGGGCGAAGAGAAGCGAGCCGGGGTGGGCAGACCCACCCTCGGCGTGGGCCAACCTGGCCGCGCTGAGGTGTCTACCCCTCGAACTCAAATCTCGCTTTGTTTAGTATCAAAACCTTCCTTATGTCTTGAAACTTTGTAATATATAACCCCGGATCCCCAAGGTTCGTGCATCATGTTCTCGTCGTGTTTCGTTTGATCATTTTTACAGGAAATCTTCTCAAGTTTAGAGCACCATGGCCTCCGCCAATAACAAAGGCAAGATGCAGGAAGAAGAACCTCAAGTCCCCAAGGAGGAGGAGATTAGGTGGGGTATGAAGGAGACATGGAGGAGGACAACAGCAACGAACACTCGCTCTACCATAAGCATTTTTTGGTGGCAAGACCTACCAAGCAAGAGGGCGACATAGATGTCCACGGAGGGAAAACTCGCGTCATATCCTTGCTCCACGCACACTTCCTCCTAGTACCCTTGTTCTAGCAAATGCGGGGAAGAAACACTCTAATTTGGAAGAATGGAGAAAGAATAACAAGGTCTAGGATCCTCGGTTCGAGTTGATCATGGGCTGCATTGAGCATAATTCGGAGTTAATTCGTACTCTGATCTTTGATATGGAGGATTTGAAGAAACTTATTGAGGAGCTTATCAAGAGAACACCATCACCAGCAAGGGAGTAATTCATCATCAGGTTTGGCATCCTCTTGGCTTGTTCCAAGCTTGGGGGAGTGCTGTGGTATCACCACCATTATCTTTTATCTTTTACCTTTTTAGTGGATTCATATTTGTGGTAGAGGGGGTTATCTTATAGTTTGGTTTGCATGTGGAAGTATATCTACTTTAGTTGATTATCTTTGTATGCCTTGGTGTGAGTGCCTTTATTGGAATATTAATGAGAAGTCTCATCTTTTACTTTTTGCACTTCTTATTTTAGTTTGCAATCTCTATTATATGATGGATCTTGTTGATTAGTATTGGAACCACTTTGGGATCATCAAGTGGATCTAAATTGGTTTGGCAAACCGAGTTACGGTGGGTAGCATTACTAGGAAAGAGAAAAAGAAAAAAAAGCTTACAGGTATTTTGTATCATTTGTTTTCTTTCTTGTTGGCTCATAATCTTAGTATTATTTATTTAAGATCCTTTTGTGTCTTCTCATGTTTCCCAAACCCTTTAAACCAAAAACCTTTGCCACTTGTGTCCACCATATCTATCTAGTAGCAATTGCTATTCCTAGCAAATTCTCAAGCTTCATCTACCTTTCGAATTAAAAAGTATGTTGTCATGTGAAAACTAGTTAGTAAAGCTCTCACGAACTTGATGGCACATTTTATCTCATTGCCACTAATAGACTTGAACCATTATGAACATCTAAGTTGTATATGCTTGCATCTATCGTTGTAATTAGCGAGCGTCTTTATCACGAGGAACATTTTCAATATTGCACTTGTACTTTTGTCTGAGTTGATATCATGCTCTTTTGTCTATGGATGTCAGCGGTGTGAAATAAAGAGGAACTTGTAATTCCATTGAGTTTGTATCGTGTGTTAGAAAGCGCTTTGGGCGCTAGCCTAAGCCATGCTTAATCATGGTGGAAACTTGCAGCGTCACCATAGTGAGTCATCTATGAAGCATCCTCATTAAAAAGCTATGCATATGGTAAATAAAAAGATTGCTCAGATGCTCATTGTCTGCTTGCCTTGTAATTTTGGTTATGGGAAAGATCGTGTACCATGTGCAAGGGGTACCCCGTTGGCGGTTCTCAATGATATGCAAATAGTTACAATGACAAGAACTTACCTGGGCCCAAAGTTGAGTATGCATGAGGTGTGGCCCTTGTATTCAAGGGACATGAGATTGCCAACTTATATTTCGTCAAGCATATACTCCATCTTTGTTCACTTTAACCTTAATCATCTCAAGATGCTTATGATAGGGGCAATGAGGGCTCAAAGCTAGTAAGTACCATAATCTTTTGGAAGCTCTTTATGACTTGTAATCCCTGCTACCCTCTAAGAAGGGACCTTTCTCCTAGTTACCAGTTGAGTCAGTAAACCTACTTCCCCTCTATCTCCAGCAAGCATTTGAGTTGTTGTGTTTCAAGCATTCATATGGTGATTTATTCAATCATGTTCTTTATCTTCCTTGTTTGCACAAAACTCTTATCTATTGAGTATTACTTCGAAGCCTTCACTTGTGAAAAACCTTTTTGAGCAAAGAGTGTTCCTCTTTTGAAACTTCTACAAAAAGCTTTTGTGAAATTGTTTGCCAGGTGTTCTCTGACAAAGAACAAGTTTGCCAATTCCAATTATGATTTATCTTTATGCATCTCTATTGTTACTGCTGTACTTGGTTGCAAGCTAAGTTATATAATGGTGAGTTGCTTTCTTCTTTGAGTTGCGCAATGGTAAGTGTGATTCTTCTTGTTCGTATTATTTTATCGACACTTCACTCCATAAACCTGTGGACATGTTTACTAAGCTCAGTATTAAGCTAGGGACAAGCGAAGTCTAAACTTAGGGAAGTTAATCGCCCAATTTGCATCACCTTTCTATACCATAATTTACCTCTATTCATTGATATTTGTCTTATGATGAGGTATTACTTATGGCTTTTCATCTCTTTATGCATGTTGGATGATTCCTGGAGGATGGACTGCCGGAGTCTGGATTCTGATGGAAAAGAAGGAGTTTCAGTGCAATTTCGCAAATATCAGAAAAATACCAGAAAAATATGGAAACATATTATTTACCAAAAGGCGAAGGAAGCGGAAGGAGGCGAAGGGGGCCTCAGGGGGCCCACACCCCCTAGGCACGGGCCCACCTAACCCCGCGCCTAGCGCAGGTGTGGCCCACCTGCCCGGCCTCCGACTCTGCCCCTTCGCCTATATCTTCCCTTTGAAACCCTAATTCTCGGGGAGCGACCACAAATAGATTTCCATGACCTCAGGCGGAAAACACCAAGAGAGAAAGATCTATCCGGCAGACATATTTCTGCCGGGGGAATTCCTTCCCGGAGAGGGGAGACCGTCACCATCAACACCATCATCAAACTAGGCTTCATCGGGATCATCATCATAATCATCATCCACACCATCATCTCCACCATCACCATCATCACCACTCCGTCCTGCTGTAACAATTGTGTTGGATATTTCTTAGTTCATTAGGGGAAACTTTCCCGGTGTTAATTACTATTGTAGTTGATGCTTATGAGTGGAACCATTGGATTATTGTTTATGTTTAGATTGTTATCCATTATCATATTATCTTTGATCTTGATCCATATGATGTCTTGTGAGTAGTTCGTCTTGTTCTTGAGGACATGGGAGAAGTCATGTTGTTAGTAGTGAATCTATGATGAGTTATTATTCAATGGTTTAGTATTTAAGTTGTGGTGCTATTATTATAGTGGTGTCATGTGAGCGTCGACTACATGACACTTCACCATTATGGGCCTAGGGAATGCATTGTGTATTTGGCTACTAATCATGGGGTTGGGATGTGAAACTGAACCCCATTAGGACACCTTTGCACAAGGGAGTGTAGGATCTCAAAGTTTAAGGCTGTGGTTAGATTTATATCTTAATTACTGTGAATTCACGGATGTTTGCAGGGGTTTAATCACAAGTATGTATTAGTCCTAGGAAGGGCGGTATGTTAGCACAGGTTCACCCACAACACTTACAAACACCAAAGAATAGTACTCAACTATATGAAGCGAAAGCACTTGACAGAATTCCCATGTGTACTCGAGCGTTTGGTCCTTATAAGTATTTCCACCGACTTGTCCTTTGCTAAGAAAGGATCGGGACACTTGCTCGTTTGTTTGTTACTTTTGTTACTTGCTCTATGTTTTGTTGCCTTGTTGAAAACCACTAAAAATCCGTTTGCTAAGTATTCACAGGATTTCTGCTCCATACCTATTGACACCTTAGCTCCTCGTTGGGATCGACACTCCTATTTATCGGAAGTACTAGGATACACCCCCTATACTTGTGAGTCATCATAGACCGTTGTTCTCATCTCGTTCTTTTGCTCCAACTCCGCTATAGGGGAGGCGCCTTTCGATCAATTGCAACCTCGGTTCCCAGCGTTGTTCATCGACCTCACCGTCGTCTCCGACCTCGCCTCACTTCACCGACCACACCATCACGTTCCTGGTGAGTTACTGAACACGCCAGTGCCATCCTCTGTCTGGATTGCTTACGAGATCGCCACCGTAGTGACCATCTGCCGGTAGCCTTGGCGTGAGTTAAATCGTCGGTGGTCTCCAAGAACCAAAATAGAGCGACGCCACCACCAATAGGTTCCTCGTGACACCCTCTTTCCAACGAGCCTAACCACTACCCCCGCGCGCACTAAATCGCTCGCTCGATCACCAATCTAAGAGGTTCCGGCGGGATGATGTTAGGATGATGTCATCCTTGACCAATTCAACATGTTGACTCAGTCCATTGCTAGCGTGGCAGATGATGTGGCCAATGGACCACGGTTCAGTGACTAGGGCAGGTTCAATATTGGTATAAAAGGGTATTCTCTATTTGACAAATTGATAAAACAATAATAATTCAAATATAAATGTTCCAGAAATTAATAAAATGATTAAATCTTGTTAAATCAATAACTTTTGTTTTACAATTTAGAAAAATATGTTTAATATATGAAAAATTTCAAAATAAAATAAAATCGATAACTTAATTGTATTACCAAATATTATTATATTACATATTTAAATAAATATTATTTAATAAACATTTCATAAGTAATAATACTTTGATAATTCATATTTTAATAATGGGTGATAAAAATATAAATAATATATCAAAATTCTTAGAAAAATAAGAACTATAACTTAGTACCATAATCATGTATTATTATTTCACTTAATTAAATATATATTATTTATTAAGTACTTATATAGTAATAAATCTTATAAAAATCATATTTTATTATTTATAAATCACAAAAATAAATGTAATATACCAAAATGATCACAAAAATAATATCTACATGTTAAAAATATAACATTCCACTTTTGAAGTAAATAAAATTTAAAACTATAATATCTTGAGTTTAAATCTGATTTCTTAATTGAAAATTCATAAAAGGATAAATAAAATTTGCTAATATTTCTAAAATTAGCCAATTGAGTCTAATAAATAGTATTAGTCTTAAATATTGATAATATGAAGTCAAAATGGTTCAACACATTTTAAATACAATCGTATTGAATTATCATTTAACCATAAGTGTAGATTATTATCTAAAAAGATCCTTATCAAATATAAAATCTTCAAGAATAATTTGTGACTAGATAAAACCTTTTCTCTTACTTCAACCACAAGATTATAAACATACCAAAACACTATAGTGACTTCACAAGTAGTCACTAATATTGTTTACTTATCCACAAACCATAACCACATCTTTATAAGGAGATAAATGATTCCATTCCAGTATAAATATAAGAAATCACTACTCAAATAGAAGTATTACCACTCTTAATTAGATTTAAAGAAACATTATGAGGAGAACAAAGTACAAATATCATAAGCATTACACACAAGCCTATCTATGTTCTCAAAGTTAACTTTAAGTCTACAAGCCTTTAAATATAATGCTAAGACCTTGTTATGTGTTTTATAGTTAACTTTGATACATTATAATTAAGTTAAAGCATCTTAAGTCCAAACTATTCAAGCAAGCACAAACAACATCGACCACCTTTGATTAACCACAAAGGTTGTTTAGACCTTAGAAAAGAAATCTTTTGTTCAAATTTTATTCTTTTGCCACTTGAACAACAAATGACAATTAATAATAATCACATTACATTGTGCTTTACTTGTATATTAGGATTGTTAATACTTAAGTTCCTTATAAATGCCAATACTTGCAGTAAGATTTGAAGATAAGGCAATTCTTATATAAATAGCCTTTCATAGTATTCCACATTTGTGTATCTTATTGGTTGTATGATATTCTAATTACATTGTTTCACACCCTCACAAGCCTTAATAAGAAGCACAAGTGTGAAGCTTATCGAAAAGTATAACACATTCTAAAGAAACCATTCCGATCCAAACCCTAGATCAACGTTTATTCGAGAATTGAGTTTATCAAATTGCATTAAATTACTTATGCATAATAGCATCTTGCTTCTTTAAACATTAGTCCTTAGGACCAATGATCTGATTTGGATATTGGATCTTACATTGTCACGAAGACCGTGAGTGCATTATCTTACATCACAAAAGGCAAGTTCACACTTGCTCATGTACTTTGATTATTTTACGTAAAGTAATTTGCAAATCTAGTGTTGTCATCACGCATTTTAAAAGGTCAAAAACACTATTTTCATAACAATATGATTATAGGTTTATTACCATGAGGTAATAACCCACTATGAAAGTTCCGGTGGTAAAGGAACATATTATCTAGGACTTAACAACCAATGTCGCCAGTGATTCTTGCGCCGTATATCATGCGTTAACCATGAGATTTGGAATGGGACGGATAAGTCAACTGTATCCTTTTCCTTTCGTATGGAGGCAAGACTACCTTAACGTGACGTTGTGGTTCCTTGTGCGGATCCAACATATGGGTGGGCACCCTTTAGCCCCACGTTTTTGGTGTCTAGATTATCTATGAGTGGCTGTCGGAGGTATAGCCGGACCTATATGGTACTTGCCAGGGGCATCACCAGCTCATAGAGTCTTCGGGAACTCATCAGGTTTTAGCCTTCGAAAGGGGCTTAGAGGTGAGCCATCCCCAAAGGATCGTCTGAGACATATGGGGTCAGGAGAGAGGCAGTGATTGGCTTGGATCTTAGTATAGGCCTCACACCAAGGAAGTGTGAGCGAGCCTACAACTCGGATGTGCAACAAAGCTAAGATCTCTCATGGGAAAAGAAACACACCTTTGTAGAGTGTAGGCGTAACTTGTTACTCCTGCAGGAAGGAGCTACAAGCAGCGGAAAGGAACTCCATGAAAGTTCTGTAAACCCGTGAAGGTGACAAACATAGCTTTGAATAAAAGCAACCTTTGAAGAAATGTTTACGAAAACTTGCATTTCCTCGACCTATAGTGCATGGTACGTAGATATAGTGCATCAAACACTCCTTTTCTAGTGAACTTCTTGATGCAGCTCGTCTTGAGCGTATCTTCTTAACCCTTGCTAGATTCGAAGCCATTAAGCCAATGTCTACATCAACTTATGCTCAAGAGAATCGTCATCAAGACTCAAGCTCTTCAATGAAGTCAAGGAAGTCAACATACACATCAACTAAAGAGAAGATGAAGTTCTTGAGTAGATATGAATATAATCTCTAGCCATAGAACATATTTACAGAGTATTGCAATAGCGACAATGCAATCCAAATAGTTAGATGCTAATATTATTAGCATGATATTTATGAGTTGATTATTTCTGATTCTTCTTTGTAAGAAGTTTCTTTCTCTCTCTTTAAACTAGAGTGTTCTCTGGATATTTTGTAAAGATTCGAGTTATAACCTATAGTCATGTCTTGGACCTGCTGTGTTTCTGTTGTACCACTCTGAGGGATTTAATACTAGTGAATGGTGTTTCATTGGTGTTATGTCAACGACTATAGTGTACTACATAATGCAGTGGTATGCTAGGTCACCGCACTAAGTTTGATGGAGATTCTTATGAGTCTAACTTTTCCAAATTTGCTAAAGCTCCTTGTGAAAACAGCTTTCCTAATGAATATTTCAGGATGGAACAACTTGCTTCTATTGATCCAGTTTATGACCTTGGACCTCTTTTTGATGATTGTAAGTATGCTCATTCTGATGATAAAGTTGTTTCCTGTGAAAGTTATATTGTCAACTTTATTCAAAGTGCTACTGAAAGTTATTATGAGAGAGAGAAACATGGTTTTATGCACCTCAATAATATAAAGTTTCCCTGTTTTATGTTGAAAGCTTTGAAGTTGCATTTATTTTGTCTTCTTGTGCTAGGGGCTTTTTGTTCCAATAATTTGTTTTCTCATGAGACCCCCTTGCATAGGAAGTGGGTTAGACTCAAATGTGTTGGATATTTGCTTCTTGATGCTCTCTTTCACCTCAAATATATATATCTCCTATGTGAGCATCTGTGAAACTATCAAGCCTAACTTAAAGGCAATAAAGAAAAGTACTTCTTGGGAGATGACCCAATAGTTTTGTTGAGTCTTAGAAGTTATTACCTCAGTAATAACCGCTCCTTATCCTTTTTGTTTTGTTTTTTTGTGTCAAGTTCAACTACTTTTAAGAAGTAGAGGAGTTGTGAAAAGTTGGCCGTTCTGGGACAGATTTGCATTTGCTTCTTATATTGATTCCCTTTCAGATTCATTTTGGGATTTTGGAAAGGAGTTGCTATAGTAGCTTTTGTTTTGATAGATTTCAGTTGAAATTTGAACCTAAAGGTTTATTGATGTGCGTACACTAATGTTGCCATTGAGGTTTCTGTAAGGCCTTGTATGAAAGGAATTTTCAGGAGATAGAGAAGAGGAATCTGCAGAGTCCGTCTTTGAGTAGGTAAAAGTGGTGGCGAAGGTTCGTGAAAGCCTAATATTTTATATTTTGATGTTTTATTACATATGGAAGGTTAAGAGCGAGCAGATGAGAAGCGGAGGCCGGGTGGCCACACCCACCTAGGCGCGGGCCCAGTGGCCGCTGGAGGTGTGAGCCCCTAAACTCCCGTATCCGCCTCATTTTGTGATACCTTCCTTATGCATTGAAACTTCATAATATATAACCCCGGATCCCAGAGGTTCATATATCATGCTCTTATCGTGTTTTGTTTTGATACATTTACATTAGGAAATCTTCTCAAGTTTAGTGCACCATGGTCTCCGCCAATGACAAAGGCAAGAAGCTCGAGGAAGATGATCCTCAAAACCCTAAGGAGGAGGATATCTTGGTTGGGTATGAGGAGGACATGGAGGAGGAGGCTTCGGACACCCACGCCACCATTGCAAGCATTGGGTGGTGGCAAACCCTAAGCTTAGGAGGACATCACAGATGTCTCTGGGGAGGAAAACCCATGTCATGTCCTCGCTCCATGGTCACCTCCTTCATGCACCAAGAACCCTTTCCATACTCTCTTAATTGGCGACAATATCAGCAGGTGCCCAAAATGGACTTGCCCTCTATCAGGATGCGCCTCGTTTTAACCATGCGAGAAAGGAACACTCTAAGAAGGAAGAGTGGGAAAGAATAGCAGGGGGGATTCTTGGTGCGACATGATCATGAACCGCATTGAGAAAAATTCGGAGTTGATTAGTACTCTAACCTTCGACATTGAGGAATTGAGGAACTGATTGAAGAGCTTATCAAGAGAACACCACCGCCACCGAAGGAGTAATTAAACAAGTTTGGCATCCTTGGCTTGTTCCAAACTTGGGGAGTGCCATGATATCTCATCATTATCTTTTATCTTTTACCTTTTTAGTAGAGCTATTTCTTTGGTAGAGAAGTTATCTTATAGGTTGGTTTGCATTGTGGACGTATCTCTCCTTTAGTTATCTATGTATCCCTTGGTGTGAGTGCCTTTATGGAATATTAATGAGAAGCTTCATCTTTTACTTTTTGCACTTCTTATTTTAGTTTGCAATCTCTATTATATGATTGATCTTGTTGATCAGTATTGGTATCACTTTGGGAGCATCAAGTAGATCTAAATTGGTTTTGGCAAACCGAGCTCTGGTCAGTAGCAACACTTTTTGAGGTTTGAAAGGAAAAGAGAAAAAGCTTACAGGTATTTTGTATCATTTATTATCTTTCTTGATTGGCTTATAAGCTTAGTATTCTTTATTTAAGATCTTTTTGTGTCTTCAAGGAAGATTGCATGTTTGGCTTTATAAGTTGTAGGTTTGCTTGTTTCTTTCAACTCTTTTGCTTGCTACCCAGCCTTGCTAGCCAAAAACCTGTTTTGAGAAGGCTTACTTCTCATGCTTCCAACCCATTTAAACCAAAACCTCTGCCATTTGTGTCCACCATACCTACCTATTAGCATTATTGCTATTCCAAGCAAATTCTCAAGCTTCATCTATCTTTCAAATTAAAAATTATTTTGTTATGTGAAAACTAGTTAGTAAAGCTCTCACGAACTTGATGGCACACCTTATTTTCTTGCCCCTAATAAACTTGAACCATTGTGTCATCGAAGTTGTATATGCTTGCATCTATACGTTGGGATTATCAGAATCGTGTTGTCACGGGGAACGCTTTTCAACACTTATGGATACTTATCCGATTGATATCATGCTCTTACATTTGCGGATGTCGGTGTGAAATAAAGGGAGCTTGTAAGTCCATGGAGTTATGTATGTGTGTTAGATAAGCGCTGGGCGCTAGTCTAAGCCATGCTTAATCATGGTGGAAACTTGCAACATAACCATAGTGAGCAATCGTGAAGCATCCTCAATAAAACCTATGCAAATAGCAAATAAAAAGATCGATGAGATGCTCCTGCGCTTGCCTTGTCGGTTTGATTATGGGATAGCTCATGTATCATGTGCAAGGGTACCCGTTGGCGGTTCTTTATGATACACATGTACTTACAATGACAAGAACTTACCGGTAACTAAAGTTGAGTAGCATGTGGAGCGGCCCTCGTACTCAAGGTACATGAGATTGCCAACTTATATTTCGTCAAGCATATACTCCATGTTTGTTCACTTTAACCTTAATCACCTCAAGATGCTTATGATAGGGGCAATGAGAGCTCAAAGCTAGTAAGTACCATAATATTTTGGAAGCTCTTTATGAACTTTAAGTCCCTACTTCCCTCTATGAAGGTCCTTTGTCCCACTTCTAAGTTGAGTCAGTATACCTACTTCCTCTCCATCTCCAGCAATCATTTGAGTTGTTGTGTTTCAAGCATTCATATGATGATTTATTCAACAATGTTCTTTATCTTCCTTGTTTGCACAAGACTCTTATCTATTGTGTATTACTTTCAAAGCCTTCATTGCGAAAAACCTTTTATGTTTGAGCAAAGAGTACTCTTGTTGTGAAACTTCTAGAAAAGCTTTATTTGTGAAACTGCCAGTTGTTCTGTGACCAAGAACAAAAGTTTGCCAATTCCAATTATGATTTATCTTTATGCATCTATATTGTGACTCCTCTACTTGTTGCAAGCTAAGTTATATAATGGTGAGTTTCTTTCTTCTATGAGTTGTGTAATGGTAAGTGTGATGCTTCTTGTCCGTATTCTTTTATCGACACTTCACTCCATAAACCTGTGGACATGTTTACTGAGCTCAGTTTTTGCTTGGGGACAAGTGAAGGTCTAAGCTTGGGGAGTTAATACATCCAATTTGCATCACTATTCTATATCATAATCTGCCTCTATTCATTGAAATATTTCATATTAAGAGGTGGACATGTCTTTTCATATGTTTTTGCATGTTGGATGATTCTTGGAGGATGAACTGCCGGAGTCAGGATTCTGATGGAAAAAGAGGTGTTTTGATGCAATTTCGTGAAGATCAGAAAAATACTAGAAAACTATGGAAAATCCTATTTTCCTAGAAGGCGAGGAATGCCAGAAGGGGAGGCGGAGATGGGCCATAGGGGGCCCACACCCCCCAGGCGCGGGACACCCCTAGGCCGCGCCTACAGGGGTGTGGCCCACCTGTCCCACCTCTGGCTCCGCCCTCTCACCTATATCTTCTCCTCGAAACCCTAAGACACGGGGAGCGACCACAAAAAGATTCCGCCGCCTCTGCAAGGCAGAAAACACCGAGAGAGAAAGAGCTCTCCGGTAGACAGATTTTGTTTGAGATATGCCCTAGAGGCAATAATAAATGTAGTTATTATTATATCTTTGTGTTTATGATAAATGTTTACATTCATGCTATAATAGTATTAACAAGGAAACATTAGTACTTGTGTGATTTGTAAACTTAAATTGAAGTCCCTAGTAAAGCCTCTGTACCTCACTAGCTTGTTGGTTAATAAATGATTGTGGTTTCCCTATCATGAACATTGAGATGTTATTAACAACAAGATCATATCGTTAGGAGAATGATATGGTGGACATACTCCTATAGATAAGCGTAGCATAAAGATCAAGTCATTTTAATAGTTCAATTGCTATATGCTTTCTGATACATAGTAACTTAATTCCTTCGATCATGAGATCATGCATATCACCTTCACCGGAAGGATGCTTTGATGACATCAAACACCACACCGTAACTGGGTGGCTATAAAGGTGGCATTGAGTGTTCGGAAAGTATTGGTTGAGACACATGGATCAAGAGTGGGATTTGTCCATCCATATGACGGATAGATATACTCTGGGCCCTCTCGGTGAAATGTCATCCAATTAGCTTGCAAGCATGTGGCTCACAAGGGATCACATATCACGAGCGAGAAAAGAGTACTTATCGATGTGAGGTTGAACTAGGTATGTAGAGATAAGCGATCATAACCTCAGATAAGTACACTATCGTGAGACAAAGGGAAATTGGTATCGTATGTAAGTGGTTCATCCGATCGCAAAGTAATCGTAGAAATATGTGGGATCCATATGAATTTCTAGATTCCTCTATTGGTTATTGTTTGGAGAAGTGTCTCGATCATGTCCGCATAATTCACGAACCGTAGGGAGACACATAAGGATTGACGTTGTTTGAGTAGTTATGGAATGATGAGTAAGAGACCGAATGTTGTTGAGTCTCGGATGGGATCAGGATATCACAAGGATATCCGTAATGGTCCGGAGAATAAGATTCATATAAGGAAAGTCATGTTTGGGGTTGGAGAATGGTTAGGTGTTTTCATCGGGAATGTTCTAGAAGGTTCGAATGTCCGCACTCAGAAGGGAAGGTACATGAATGTGTCATACCAAGTTGGAATGATTGCATCATGTACTAGGTGTCATCGCTGAACAAAATAAAGGGTTTAATCAAATCCTAGTTTGAAAAGTCAAACGCCAATTTGAAAGGTCAAACGGCTATTTTGGGAAGTGGAGGGGAAGGTGGAAACCGAGTTGGGGAGGAGTTCCTCCCCTCCACCGCCGGCCCCCTTGGGAAACCGAGTTGGGGAGGGACTCCCCTCCCCTGGCGCAGCCCCTCCACCTATATAAGGAGGGGCAAGGCTGCCCCTCCTAACACACAAGATCTCCACCCCGCAAACCCTAGCCCCGGCACTGCCACCTCCTGCTGCCGCCGCCTAGGGCAAACCGCCGCCGCCACCTAGCTAAACCCCAGCCGCCGGCTTGCCCCCTCCTTGGTGTGTATAAACTCTAGATCGCCGAGGATCTCTCTCATAGTCCACCATACTCACTTCGGCTTAAGGCGAAGCCCTGTGAGATCTCCCCTCTACTTTCGGTACCACGTTGTCTTTGCTTGGGAATCGCGAGAGTGCTACAACCTCCATTTTCTTTGGAACAAGGAGAGGAAGGTCTTCGTCGAGTACCGAATGTGACCGGTAGAACGCCTTAGAACCTTGTTGGAAGGATCGTCTCGCGATCTTGAGATCGGAAAGAATCGACTACATCACCCACGAGAATCCGCTCTCGTTAAACACTTTGGAATCTTCGAGGGTGAGTTATTCCATCGACTCGTTGCTACAATCTATTAGATAGATCTTGGCTTGTTTGTTTGTATGCGGTAGAATTTTTTTGTTTTCCATGCTACGAAACCCTACAGTGGTATCAGAGCCGTGTCTATATGTGGATCTGTTGCATGAGTAGAACACAATGGTCATTATGGGCGTTGATGCTTTTATTGTCGATTGCTTCTTGTGTACTTTGCATCTTGCGGGATGTTGGGATGAAGCGGCTCGGGCTAACCTTACATGACATCGTTCATGAGACTTGCTCCACGCTTGACATGCAACTTGTATTGCATAAGTGGCTTTCTTGGTGCTGTTTCTCCCACATAGTTAAGATTCAATTTACAACGGGTGATTGTCAATACTAGTATCAATGTTGTGGTTCATGTTCGTAGTTAGAACGACACTTATTGAAAGCCCCAAACCACGTAAAACATGCAAAAGAAAGTAGAGGCGTCTAACTTTGTTTTGCGGTGTCTTGTGATGTGATATGGCCATGATTGTGATTATATTTGATGTATGCAATGTTCCTTATTATAAGTTGGCAACCGGCGAGCCATATGGGTGTCTTTAATTTTGTTAAGACCGCGTGTCTATTCAAAGTAGTTGTAATAGTTGAAGCTGGTGGACGACAACCATGGAGAAGCGTCATTGACCTTGATGCAATGCCGGTGATGATGGAGATCATGTTCGTGCTTGAAGATGGAGATCGGAAGCACAAAGAAGAAAGGCCATATCATATCACATATTATGAATTGCATGTGATGTTAATCCTTTATGCATCTTGTATTGCTTAGTTAACGACGGTAGCATTATAAGATGATCCCTCATGCACATGAATTTCAAGTTCTAAAGTGTTCATCCTTAGTAAGCACCGTTGCTAAAGCTTGTTGTTTTGAAGCACCACGTGATGATCGGGTATGTTAGATTCCGCAAGTGTATACAACATGAGCAAGCCAGATTTGCTCATGCGGAAGCTAAGGTTTGATCTTGACGAGCCTAGCATGTACATACATGGTCTCGGAACACGGATCACCGAAAGGTAAAGCATGAATCATATAGAAGATATGATGAACATGTCGATTGTTCGCCATTGAAACTACATCAACTCTCGTGATGATCGGTTTTGATGTGGTGGATTTGGTTCGTGTGATCACTAAAACAATGTGAGGGATGTTGTTTTGAGTGGGAGTTCACCTAGATTAATTTAACTATTAATTATAACTCAATTTGTCATAAACTTAGTCTAAACTATTGCAAATATGTTGTAGATCAATGGCGGCCCCTACCATCAACTTTAATGCGTTCCTAGAGAAAGAAAAGTTGAAAAACAATGGAAGCAACTTCACGGATTGGTTCCGCAATTTGAGGATTATCCTCACAGCTGGTAATTTGACCTATGTCTTGGCATTGGACCGGGTGACCACCTGCATCGCTACCGATGAAGTAAAGAATGTTTACCTCGCTCGGAAGACTCGCTCCACTCCAGTGGTGTGCTATCTTGTATGGTTTAGAATCGAGACTTGAGAAAGGTTTGAGAATTCAGACCCACATGATATTGTCCGTGATCTCAAATTGATCTTTGAGACTCACGCGGCAATTGAGAGCTATGAGGCTTCTGAAAAGTTCTTTAACTGCAAGATGGTAGAGGGCAGCTCCGTCAGTGAGCATGTGCTTAAGATGTTTGGGCACACAAACAAACTTCAAAGCTTGGGTATAGTGATTCCTAATGCTTTGGGGATTTATCGTATCCTCCAATCACTACCACCAAGTTATAAGAACTTTGTAATGAACTACAATATGCAAAACATGAACAAGCAGTTGCCAGAACTGTTTGCTATGTTGAAAATCAGTAAGGAGATCAAGAAAGAGCACCAAGTGTTGATGGTCAATAAGACCACCAAATTCAAGAAAGGAAAGTCTAAGCAAAAGGGACACTTCAAGAAGGGTGGTAAGAAAGTTACATGGAAAGAAAGACCAAGGTTGTACCTAAGCGTCTTGAGTGCTTTTACTGCAAGGGAAAAGGTCACTAGATGCGGAATTGCCCAAAGTACTTGGCGGATTTGAAGAACGACAACATCAAGAAGAAAGGTATATTCGATATACATGTTATTGATGTGTATCTCACTAGTACTCATAGTAGTGCCTGGGTATTTGATACTGGTTCGGTTGCTCATATTTGTAACTCGAAACAGGTGTTGCAGAATAAACGGAAGCTAGCGAAGAACGAGGTGACGATGCGCGTGGGAAACGGATCAAAGGTTGATGTGATTGCGGTCGGCGCGCTACCCCTTCATCTACCATTGGGATTAGTTTTATACTTAAATAATTGTTATTTGGTGCCTGCGTTAAGCATGAACATTATATCGGGATCTTGTTTATTGCGAGACGGTTACTTGTTTATGTCCGAGAATAATGGTTGTTCCATTTATATGAGTAATATATTTTATGCACATGCACCTTTGATAGATGGTCTATTCTTATTGAATCTCGATAGTGTAAATACACATATTAATAACATTGAGGCTAAACGTTTGAAATCGAGCGATAACTCGACCTATATGTACTTGCGTCTTGGTCACATTGGAGTGAAGCGTATGAAGAAACTCCATTCGATGGACTTCTTGAATCACTTGATTTTGAATCACTTGAAAGATGCGAAGCATGTCTGATGGGTAAAATGACTAAGACTCCATTTTCTGGTATGATGGAGCGAGCTACGGACTTATTGGAAATCATACATACCGATGTGTGTGGTCCAATTAGTGTAGCATCGCGCGGTGGTTATCGTTATGTTCTTACCTTCACGGATGACTTGAGTAGATATGGGTATATCTATTTCATGAAACATAAGTCCAAAACTTTCGAGAAGTTTAAGGAATTTCAAAGTGAGGTAGATAATCAAAGTAACAAGAAGATTAAATTTCTACGTTCTGATCGTGGAGGTGAATATCTAAGTTACGAGTTTGGCGAGCATTTGAAGAAATTCGGAATACTTTCACAATTGACACCGCCGGGAACACCACAGCGTAATGGTGTGTCCGAACATCGAACTCTCTTAGATATAGTTCGTTCTATAATGTCACTTACAGATTTACCGCTATCATTTTGGGGTTATGCATTAGAAACAACCGCATTCACTTTAAATAGGGCACCATCTAAATCCGTTGAAACGACACCGTATGAATTATGGTTTGGGAAGAAACCTAAATTGTCGTTCCTTAAAGTTTGGGGTTGCGAAGCCTATGTAAAGAAGTTACAGCCGGACAAGCTTGAACCCAAAGCGGAAAAATGCGTCTTCATAGGATACCCGAAGGAAACTATTGGGTATACCTTCTATTATATATCCGAAGGCAAAATCTTCGTTGCCAAGAATGGATCCTTTCTAGAGAAGGAATTTCTCTCGAAAGAAGTGACTGGAAGGAAAGTAGAACTCGACGAGGTTGTTGAACCTTCTCTCGAACTTGCGAGTAGTAGCGACCCGGAAGAAGTTCCCGTGGTGCCTGCACCAATAAGAGAGGAAGCTAATGATGATGATCATGAAACTTCGGTTGTAGTTGCTACAGAGCCTCGCAGGTCAACGAGAACTCGTACCACTCCAGATTGGTATGATCCAATTATGAGTGTCATGTTGGTGTACAACACCGATGACCCTGCGACATATGAGGAAGCGATGATGAGCCCAGATTCCAATAAATGGCAAGAAGCCATGAAATACGAGATTGGATCCATGTACGAAAACCAAGTATGGACTTTGGTGGACTTACGGATGGCGGAAGGCATCGAGAACAAATGGATTTTCAAGAAGAAAAATATCTTGATGGTAATGTTATCGTCTATAAAGCTCGACTTGTCGCAAAAGGGTTTCAACAAATTCAAGGAGTTGACTACGATGAGACTTTCTCACCAATGGCGAAGATAAAGTCCGTGAGGATTATGTTAGCAATCGCGCATATTATGATTATGAGATATGGCGGATGGATGTCAAACAACATTCCTCAATGGAGACATTGATGAAGAGTTGTATATGATGCAACCCAAAGGTTTTGTCGATCCTAAAGATCTTGACAAGGTATGCAAACTTCAACGATCCATCTATGGATTGAAGCAAGCATCGAAGTTGGAATCAACGTTTTAATAAGGTGATCAAAAGTTTTGGTTTTATACAAACTTATGGAGAAGCTTGTATTTACAAGAAAGTGAGTGGGAGCTCTGTAGCATTCTTAATACTATATGTAGATGACATATTGTTGATTGGGAATGATGTAGACCTTCTTAATAGTGTCAAGGAATATTTGAATAATAGTTTTTCAATGAAGGATCTTGGCAAAGCAGCTTACATATTAGGCATAAAGATTTATAGAGATAGATCGAGACGCCTAATATCATTGTCACAAAGTACATATTTGGACAAAGTTCTAAAGAGGTTTGGAATGGAAGATAGCAAGAAAGGGTTCTTGCCCATGTTGCCCAATACGACCTTGAGTAAAACTCAAAGTCCGACAACGGCAGAAGATAGAGAAAGGATGAGTAAGACTCCCTATGCCTCAGCCATATGATCTCTAATGTATGCCATGCTATGTACTAGACCCGACATTGCATATGCTGTTAGTTTAACTAGCAGATATCAAAGTGATCCAGGAGTGGATCATTGGACAGCGGTCAAAAACATCCTTAAGCACTTGAGAAGAACTAAGGATATGGTTCTTTCTTATGGAGGTGATGAACAACTCGTTGTTAATGGTTACAGCGATGCTAGTTGGAACACAGATCCAGATGATTCTAAATCACAATCTGGATACGTATTTACTTTGAATGGTGCAACAGTTAGCTGGAGGAGTGCAAAGCAAAGCGTTGTGGCGAGATCTTCAACTGAATCGGAATACATGGCTGCTTCGGAGGCTTCACAAGAAGCGATATGGATGAAAGAATTCATTACAGAGCTGGGTGTGGTTCCTAGTGTGCTGGACCCAATGTCTATCTACTGTGATAACATGGGCGCCATAGCCAATGCGCAAGAACCAAGGTCACACAAGAAGCTGAAGCACATCAAACTACGTTTTCACACTATTCGAGAACATGTCCAAGATGGGGACATATAGATTTGCAAAGTACACACAAATATGAATGTGGCGGATCCGTTGACTAAACCTCTCCCGAGGGCAAAACATGACCAGCACCAAACTGCCATGGGTGTTCGGTATATTACCATGTAATCTAGATTAGATGACTCTAGTGCAAGTGGGAGACTGTTGGAGATATGCCCTAGAGGCAATAATAAATGTAGTTATTATTATATCTTTGTGTTTATGATAAATGTTTACTTCATGCTATAATAGTATTAACAAGGAAACATTAGTACTTGTGTGATTTGTAAACTTAAATTGAAGTCCCTAGTAAAGCCTCTATACCTCACTAGCTTGTTGGTTAATAAATGATTGTGGTTTCCCTATCATGAACATTGAGATGTTATTAACAACAAGATCATATCGTTAGGAGAATGATATGGTGGACATACTCCTATAGATAAGCGTAGAATAAAGACCAAGTCATTTTAATAGTTCAACTGCTATATGCTTTCCAATACATAGTAACCTAATTCCTTCGACCATGAGATCATGCATATCACCTTCACCGGAAGGATGCTTTGATGACATCAAACACCACATCGTAACTGGGTGGCTATAAAGGTGGCATTGAGTGTTCAGAAAGTATTGGTTGAGACACATGGATCAAGAGTGGGATTTGTCCATCCATATGACGGATAGATATACTCTGGGCCCTCTCGGTGAAATGTCATCCAATTAGCTTGCAAGCATGTGACTGGCTCACAAGGGATCACATATCACGGGAACGAGAAAAGAGTACTTATCAGTAACGAGGTTGAACTAGGTATGCAGAGATGCCGACGATCATAACCTCGGATAACTAAACTATCGTGAGACAAAGGGAAATTGGTATCGTATGTAAGTGGTTCATTCGATCGCAAAGTAATCGTAGAATGTTCCGGAGAATGGTTCCGGAATGGTCCGGAGAATAAGATTCATATAAGGAATGTCTGCTTTGGGTTGGAGAATGGTTAGTGTTTTTCCTGGGAATGTTCTAGAAGGTTCGGAATGTCCAAGACTCGAAGGAAGGGTACATGAATGTGTCATACCAAGTTGGAATGATTGCATCATGTACTACGGTCATCGCTGAACAAAATAAAGGGTTTAATCAAATCCTAGTTTGAAAAGTCAAACGCCAATTTGAAAAGTCAAACGGCTATTTTGGGAAGTGGAGGGAAGGTGGAAACCGAGTTGGGAGGAGTTCCTCCTCCACCGCCGCCCCTTGAAACCAAGTTGGGGAGGGACTCCTCCTGGCTGCCTCCACCTATATAAGGAGGGGCAGGGCTGCCCCTCCTAACACACAAGATCTCCACCCCGCAAACCCTAGCCCTGGCGTCGCCACCTCCTGCTGCTGCCGCCGCCGCCTAGCTAAACCCTAGCCACCGGCTTTCCCCCTCCTTGGTGTGTCTAAACCCTAGATCGCCGAGGAGCTCTCTCATAGTCCACCATACTCGCTCGGCAAGGCGAAGCCTGCGAGATCTCCTCTACTTGGTACCACGCGTTGTCTTTGCCGGAATCGCGAGGAGAGTGCTACAACCTCCGCTGCCTGCTGGAACAAGGGAGAGGAAGGTCTTCGTCGAGTACCGAACGTGTGACCGACTACGGGAGCGCTGCCGGAACGCAGCGCCGGAAGGATCGTCTACGCGATCTTGAGATCGAAAAGAGTACGACTACATCACCCACAAGAATCCGCTCTTGTTAAACACTTTGGAATCTTAGAGGGTGAGTTATTCCATCGACTCGTTGCTACAATCTAGTAGATAGATCTTGGCTTGTTTGTTTGTATGCGGTAGAAAATTTTTATTTTCCATGCTACGAAACCCTACAGCTTTCTGCCGGGGAAATTCCTTCACGGAGAAAGGAGATCGTCGCCATTAACACCATCATCAAGCTAGAATTCATCGGGATCATCATCATCATCCACACCATCATCTCCACCACCACCATCATCACCACTCCTTTCCGCTGTAACAATTGTGTTGAATACTTGCATAGTTCTTAAGGGAAACTTTCCCGGTTTTGATTACTATTGTAGTTGATGCTTGTGAGTGGAACCATTGGATTATTGTTTATGTTCAGATTGTTATCCATCACCATATCATCTTTGATCTTGATCCATATGATGTCTCGTGAGTAGTTCGTTCATTTCTTGGGGACATGGGAGAAGTCATGTTGTTAGTAGTGGATTTGTGTTGAGATATTATTCAATGGTTTAGTATTTAAGTTGTGGTGCTATTCTTCTAGTGTTGTCATGTGAACGTCGACTACATGATACTTCACCATTTATGGGCCTAGGGGAATGCATTGTGTATTTGGCTACTAATTGTGGGGTTGCCGGAGTGACAGAAACCTGAACCCTCGTTAGGACACCATTGCACAAGGGAGTGTAGGATCTCAGAGTTTAAGGTTGTGGTTAGGTTTATACCTTAATTGCTTTCTTGTAGTTGCGGATGCTTGCAAGGGGTTTAATCACAAGTATGTATTAGTCCAAGTAAGGTCGGTACGTTAGCATAGGTTCACCCACACAACACTTACAAAAGCAAAGAAGACTACTCAGCTATTTGAAGCAAAAGCACTTGACATAATTCCTATGTGTCCTCGTGAAAGTTTGGTCCTTATAAGTATTTCCACCGGCTTGTCCTTTGCTAATAAAGGATTGGGCCACTTGCTGCAATTGCTTGTTGTCTTTATTACTTGCACTTTATTTCCTTGGTTATTCAGAAAACCCCTAAAAATCCGTTTGCTAAGTATTTACAGAGATTTCCTGCTCTATACCACTAGTCAACACCTTCTGCTCCTCGTTGGGATAGACACCCCTATTTATCAAAAATACTATGATACACCCCCTATACTTGTGGGTCATCAGTCCCGGCTAATCGTGGATGGAGTCAAGGAGCAGATATCTTGTGAGCTCCATCATAAGTTGAAGAACATATCCGTGAAGGTGGTGGTCGGATGTGCTTTACCTTGTCCACCTAACGAATGTTGGCATGGCCATGAGATTCCACCTGGCTATGCTAAAGTCGGGGTGGATCAAATCGTAACGGAGTGGGAGTCAATGGAGCTTAAATCTCTGGACCTGAAGGTGAGAGGACACTCAGAGAAGTACTGAGTGATATCATTCTATGGGACAAGAACAACATCAAATTTCCAGGCTCGGCCCCAAGGCCAACACCGCCTCCGAGTCGTCGCAGGTCACCTTCACCCCCATCACCTCCAAGAAGCCCACCCCATGATGACTACGACCACGACATCACGAGTCTATCTCGATCTCTGCCGCAGGGTCAGTAGTCTTCGCCACCCGCTAAGGACAATAAGCGGAAGCGTGCTACGTCAATGAGTACTAAACGACGCAGCAGCCCAAAAGGGAAAATGTGGCCCTCCCAACAGTGCCTCATAAGAACCTTCCCATCATACCTTACGATCGTACTAACGCGGAAAATGCAGCGATCACAAAGGCCGAAGTTGCTGCACATTTTGAAAAGAAGTAACCCGAGCCCGCTCTGGTATACACCGAGAAGCAAAAAGCGTATGCACTTGATTTTTCGAACACAAAATCACAATATGAGTTGCACCATAAGCCAGATGACTATCTACGCACACTTCAGAAAGAAGTGACGAAGAGCAAATCAAGTAAAAGTGCAAGCTGGAAAAAATTAGCAAGTACAGGTGCAAGCGGCAGCAAAACGGCAATCAGTAAAAGATCAGACGTTCCCTTCTCAGATAACATGCCAAATGATCGATCGCATCCCTCAAGGTGTTTTCCGAAAACGTTCCCCAACCACTAGATATGGAAGCAGCTGCGGAGTTGGCGGCTAGTATGAAAGTTAGTATTGATGGACTGTTAGGATCCCAAGATGACCTTTTACCTAAGGCTGTTGTAGTCCGTAGATATGTCGAAGGTGAGGATTTGATCAACAAAGAGAGGCTGAAAGAACTGCCAACACAAATGCGGAATCTCCATCAATGGTACTCGACGGTCATAAAGCAGGGGAGAGTAATACTCATAGCCAAAGTCCCTCGTGAGTACTACTTCGGACCCGAAGAGGTTCATATTGAGTTTTCAGAACTGTTCCAGTTATACCATCTCGACGCCCTGAACAAATCTATCATTAGCTGCTATTGTCTGTAAGTTGTTGAATTCATTGTCTACATATTCAGTTTTTCAGTTGTTCAGTTCATTGCATGTAATTATCCTCATTATATCCTTTTGTACTCTATTATTATGCAGAATGAAGATCCAGGAATGTAAAATAAGAAGAATCTATAATATTGGGTTCATTGACCCAGATAAAGTACATATAAACACGCTAACGTCAAACCCCGAGGAAACAAAGGAAAACATCTTAAGGTTTCTAACAGAGCAAAATTCAGTGACCACATATTGTTTCCTTACAATTTCAAGTGAGGGTCTTACTTTGTTGTACACATTCACTTTTGATTACTCGATGCTAAGTGTAACTGATGTATATATAAATGTTTGCAGCTTTCACTAGATTCTACTAGACATTCAACTTGATAAGGGAAGAGTTGAAGTCATGGACCCATCAAAGAGAAACCTGGAAGATTTCCGCAGCATGCAGGACATGCTTCAGAAGTAAGTTTCGCGCTATATCAGTCTCTTTCGTTGATTTCCTGAGATATCAGGTAATGAATAACTCATTCATTCATTTTCTTCGTCGGACAGGGTTTGAATCCGGTTCAAGCGCGAGGTTACGGGTGTATTTAGTCATAAGCTGACGTTTAAGGCGGTCTCGGTAAGTAGCACGTGATATGTCCGCGCATATCTTTACTTCTAGTTTCAATACAATAATGATGCTAGATTATTATTTTGATTGAATTCTATTCTCGTAAAGTGAGCGAGGCAGCCACGAGGGTCGAATCTATGTGGATGCTACGTTTGCGAGTTTATTCGCACATTTACCATCGAGCACAAAGATTATAGAGTCGACGTAAGCAATACATTCACACCATCATTTTATTACCGTCACTTTTTGTTATGATGATTGATATTCATATTGACCTCCTTTTTCTTATATAGTTCGAGAGAATGCGATCAACTCCTACCAGAGCAACGTCTACTAGGAATTGCGAAGGAGCTAACGGGATTTATTTTTAAACAGATCATAGACGATCCCGGAGAATTTAGTGTGAATAGGCGCTACTGATCTCCATGTAATTGAACAGACATGCTCTAGTCCCGGTAATTGTGATCTCTATGTAACTATCAAAATTGTATATATTTGTATGCTCAATATCGTAATAAAATTTATCTTATATATGCACGAACGTGTACGATATATGGTGGCATAGAAATATTTAAAAATTATGTTGAAATGAAAAAAATACAAAATGAATGCTCTGCCGCGGCAGAGAAAGGACACAAAATTCTGCCGCAGCAGAGAACCACTAGTCCTGATCCTTAACACCAACCAAGACTAGTGGGAGTGTACCCGGAGCGTGCCGCGGCGGCCACATGGACAACCATTTGTCCCGGATGATGACTGGGTCGGGACCAATGCCTGAGCCTCTAGTCCCGCTTGGTTAGTCTCGATTTTAAAATTAGGATTAGAGACCCTGTTTCCACTAGCATGTAGAGAATAGATGTGCAGAAAGAGCTGATATATAAACTCTTCTAAGTCTTAACTATGTTCCTCTCTATATTATTTAGGAAAACTACAATTCCGTGGTCACCATACTAGCAGGTTAATCCTCCTTCATAGCATGTCTCGGTGTGTAAACAAGTGCATAATTCCCTTGGAGACAAATCGCTGGGTCTAATATATATGGACGGAGGAGAGCACATAGACTCTAAATTTTCCTGCAGACGATGTTGATTGGGATATCTCCGTATTGAGTGGGATATTACTTTAGTGATGTGGATGAATTTCGGAATGGTTCTGGACCTTATGAAATTATCAATTAATGCCAACATAGATTTGGTAGGTTCTGAAAATTATGGTGTTTTTGTTTCAGCCCATCTCTCCTTGGGCAAAGAATTCCTTACATGAAATTACAAGTTTTATAGTGGTTGGTATTTGTAATAACCGTCCATAGGCCTCGATCAAACGGTGAAAAAAATGATAGAACAAACTCGGCGGAACGAGACGGAAAAATAGTGTGTGGATTGGAACAAAAAAAAATGGTGTTATTTTGGTTGATTAGAGGTTGATCGTTCTGGTACACACGGTCTAAAATCCACATTTCTCTCTAAAAAAATATCAAATAGCCAACGATTCCTCCCAAGGCCCGCACCGCTCCTCATTCTCTCCACCGATCTTGACGCCCTCCGCCCCAACGCTGCTCGATCACCTCCCCCCAAGGACCGTAGCCGTCGTCCCCCTTGATCTGCCATTGTGAGCACATCCCGTCAACGACTGGAGCCGCCGCCGTTGCCCTCCCAATCCCCCGCTCCGCTCAACCGCCGCGTCGCCGCCTCGATCTGTTTCGAAGGTGAGGGGCGCGGTGACGGAGGCAACGAGACTGGGTATGACTGTCAAATCAGGAACGCACGCGCATCACCCGTATTCTAAAATCTGAATTAGAGGCCAATGAATTTTATGTCAAAACTTGATAGAAGTAATCAACGGTTTTAGCCAACGGTTAGAAAAAATCATAGGCAACGAAAACGGAAGGAACTCGGCGGAACGAAAAGTTCTGTCCAATCACCGTAAAACAACTTGCAATACATCCGAACTTTAGATTTGGTCGGACATCTCTATTGACAATCCGGAATAAAGTGCTATTATTATTGATAATGCACCACATCAAGAAAATATGAAGCAACAAGTCTTTTGCTAGAGAAGGAAATACAGAAATAATATTTTGGATAAGATATCTGCAAATAATTTAGGCCATGTCATATAATTACAACAATTATTAACACTAAGTTCTTACGATTTTAAAATTACCACGCTACTTACCATCTCTGCCATTAGGAGGGCTCCACACTCTGCAGCGTTCTTGTCCAAGCTAGTGTAGCCTTTCTCATGTGCAGGTGGAGGCTCGGAGCAGAGACGAACGGAGCAATGCGACCCCCGCGGAGCGCGGAGCAGGTGCCTGAGATCGATCGAGACGCGTGTCGTGCGTGCGATCGGATCGATCGACAACTTGTTGTGCCTGCGTGCGTGCTGTGCGTGCGATCGATCCGAAGGACGAAGAAGATGGGGCTGGCTTGGATCGCTTTGATCGCAGATCGATCGAGAAGGACGGAGACAATACGAGGAAGATTTTATTTTGAAATTCAAACACGAAGGCTTAAATTGAAGCGTTTTGAATATTTTTTTGGTGTTTTTTGCAAAAACGAATTTGTACTATCTAAAGGTTAGTTATGCCAACCCCAAATGATTTTTGGACAGTTCATTCATGCCGCTCTACTATCTAAATGTTAGTGTCAAGGCTTCACATTAATTAGCAAGAGATATGGAAAAGGGAAGTGTTAGGCGTCCCCCGACTTTCCGTCCCTGGGTCCCAGCCATCGGATCAGGTGGATCAATGATTCAGATTTCTTTCTTTTGCCTTTCATCCCGTTTTTGCTACATTTGTCTTGTTTCAAATTGTTCCGCTTTTGCTACATGTAGCAAAAAATGGTTCATCCATAAGATAAAAATAAAAAGATAGATCTCACCGAAAACCTCGCCAGAGTTTCGTCGGAGACCTTGCCGGACACTTTGCAGCAAAAAGTTTGTTCTAATGTAGCAAAACCAACTTTGCCGAAGACATTGTAGCGGAAACTTTGCGCTATTGTAGTAAAACTAGAAAATAGGTGTAGCAAAAGAGTTTAGCATCTGTAGCAAAAAACGACATCGCCGGAGACATCGCCTGAGTGTTTATAAAAAGAAGATTTTCTACCGTAGCAAACCGACTTCGCTGGAGACTTTTGTCGCAGACCTCGTAGAGAATACTTTTTACTATTATAGTAGAATCATAAAACGGTTGTAGCAAAAATATTATGCCATTGTAGCATTATTGACATTTTTCCGCAGCACTTCGAGAACAGAAAAATAGCAAACAAAATATGTGTATGTAGCAAAACATATACACGAAAGTAGCAAAAAAATACAAGTAGTGCCCATGGTAGCTCAGTCGCCCCGTCCTTCGCTTTCGAAGCAATGCAATCAGCCGATGGTAGCACCGCCATCGACATATGGTAGCACCGCCGCTCTTCATATGTATCATCGTCAGAATCGGCACCTGCAAATCAGTTGCGGCGTGCAACAACATAAGTGAGCACCTCCGCAGGGACGGTCGCCCCCGCACCTCCGCAGGGATAGGACGAGGAGAGAGCTCAGTCTCTGGCTTCGATGACAGCGACAGACGGGCACTAGTGTCGGTGCAGAGGCAGAGCAGCAGGCATCGGCCATGGCGGCCGGGCGTCAAGCGAGGCCCAACAGGAGGCAAGACCCATGCATCGTCATCGGCGCCGGCCTTTAGGACCCAGGTGGAGGTGGGGCTAGGGGAGCCGACAAAGGAGAGTGCGGGGGCAGGGAAACTAGGCGGCAGTGGTCTTTGAAGCTCGGTGGACAGGGCTGCAGGATCCGGTGGAGGTGACATTGGAGGAGCCGTGCGTCGCTCCTGTGGGGAAGAAGAGATGAAGGAGGGGCAGGGAGAGGATAAGGCAGATCGGGCGGTGATTCCAAACTCTCTAAAAACATGAAAACAGAGAATAGTGAGCCCGAGCTGAGAACAAAAGAAGGTACTCAATGGAACATCATCACATGTTCTATACTTGTCAGTAACACAATGAAGTACGAGTAATACTTCTCCAATCCGAGAGTTGTACTGCTATTTTGGTATGCGACAAGCGGTGCGGGAATAATCGGATCTCTGCATGTGTACTGAGTCCGGGAAGAAAGCAACTAGCTGCAGACTTTTCTCCTAGAACATTGTTGCTTTGCTAGTTGCTTATGTCTGGGTTGTTCGATCCGGAGAGCCTCGACAAGAGTACACGCAACTCGAAGGCCAACGTCAACTCTATGCCTAGCTAACCACACGGAAAACTCAATCCAGAGAGCTTTAGAGTAATCCACCTGCGACAACCACGGCAATGTGCAATCGAGTAGCGTCGTTGCTACCTACCTCTATGCACGACCAGCTATATTTCTTCCCAAACGTCTGCTATTCCCAGAGAGGTATATGACTGCCACAGCTTCACTAGCGCTTTCTCCTACTCCCTTTTATGTTGTTGTATTCGTGATGGGCGTCATATTTTCTGCTTCTACACCCTACTCTCTCCTTCTCCTCGGTCAAGCACATATTGTGTGTTGCTTCGAAGCAGTTGGCAAACTAACCACTAACATGCTATTAGGAGCAAGAGAGATTGTTGGTGGCTCTTGATACTAGTCAAATATATATTGATGGTAGCTCTTAGGATAGTACCTCGCACACTCTTTATCGCTTGGTAGGTAAAACTATACTATGTATATCATTGTTCCATTTCTTTTAAACCCATTTTCTAAACGCTTCTGATGACAAGGACATCACAACCAATGTATGCAATGGAAGTGTGACCAACCATGTGTTATTCAAGTTATCTCCTCGGATCGATGAACCCTTGGATTAATTTCATGTTTGCAAATATGTCTTGTTTTCTAAAGCATTATTAGTCTCCAACTTGGATAGAAAATGCTGATCCAGATTGTAATAATTTGAATATTATTACAACGAGAAATTTTAAAATGCTCATAAATGATTTTAGACCATTCATTTATGTTGATGGCTAAGGTGATCTATAGACATGTAAAGGGTAAGATAACATTTTTTACCTTCTCAGGGCTAATATGTTTGCACATAATCTATGCCACGTTAGAAAATACTTCACATTAATTAGAGAAGATAGATGCGAATAATTTTATAGGTGAAAGGAAAATGACACTCCCTCCATCCAGTATTATAGGTCCTGCGCTTGTCCCTAGGTCTTCAATTTGACAAACATAATATAAGGTATTTATAGAAAATGATATGACATTAGAAACTATAGATGTCGTATTTTCTAATGCTATAACTTTTGTTTATACAATTTATATTTGGTTTGTCAACTAGACGATTTAACAATGCACACAGGATCTATAAATCGGGAAGGAATAATCGGATCCCTGCCTGTGTACTCGAGTCCAGGGAAGAAAGCAACTAGCTGCAGACTTTTCTCCTAGAACATTGTTGCTTTGCTAGGTTCCTATGTCTGGGTTGTTCGATCTGGAGAGCCTTGGAAAAAGTACACGCAACTCTAAGGCCAACGCCAACTCTGTGCCTAGCTAACCACACCGAAAACTCAATCCAGAGAGCCTCAAAGTAATCCACCCGCTGACAACTACTGCCAATGTAAAACCGAGCAACGTCGTTGCTACTTACCTATGTGCACGACCGGTTGTTTCTTCCCAAACGTCTCCTATTCCCAGAGAGGTATACGACCGCCATGCTTCACTAGTACTTTCTCCTAACTTTTATGTTGGTGTGTTCATGTTGGGCGTCATTGTTTCTGCTTCTACACCCTAATCTCCCCTTCTCCTTGGTCAAGCACAGTTTGTGTGTTGCTTCGAAGGAGTTGGCAAACTAGCCACTAACAAGCTATTAGGATCAAGAGAGATTGGTGGTGGCTATTGATACTAGTCAAATATATATTGATACTAGCTCTGAGGATAGAACCCGCACACGCATTATCACATGGTAGGTAAATCTACACTCCGTATATCATTGATCCATTTTCTATATGCTTCTGATGACAAGGACAACACAACCAATGTATGCAGTGGAAGTGTGGCCAATCATGTGTTATTACAGTTATCTTCTCAGATCTCGAATAATTTCATGTTTGCAAATAATTTCATGAATGGTTTCAGTGCTCCAGGAAGCGTTACAAACGGCGTTAGCAGCAGTGGCTGCGGTGGCGACAAAGCAGCCTGGAAAAGCAGAGTCTGACGTTTTGGTCAAGGGCCAATCTACCACACCGGTTGCTCAGCAAACTGCTCCTGCTGATGGTGCAGTGGCTACATAAGCAGGAAATGTGCAGGGGCTTGGTGTACAGGAGTTAGACAAGGCAGCTGCAGTGAGGGTGATTAGGGCTCGCAAAAAATTCAAGAAGAATGATAAAAGCTGTTTTAGATGCAAGGAACAGGGACACGTCATTGAAGATTGTCCTGCACCAATATGTGACAATTGTGAGTCTATCAATCATGCTACTAATGCATGTCCTTTGTTGCAAGCCCCAAAACCATCTATTGTCATGTATGGTCTAGCCAATGAGGGCCTGATGTTCTATGAGTTGCCAACGGGGACTTTTCGTCCAAAGGTTGAGAATGCTAAGCTAGTCAAACCGACGGTGGAGGGGATGCAATGACTATTCCACAAATTATTGAGCTCCTTAAGCGGCTTGTTCCTATTGAGAACTTTCTGGGAGGTGTTTCAGTTTCAAAATAATATTTATAGGGTTAGATTCCCAAACAAGAATGAAGTCTTACGTGTGTTGACCTTTCATGTGTATCAAGTTCCAAATCGGACTCTTGATCGGTGTTTGATGAATGGTCTGGAGGAGCCGCTTTATATGTTGCGGAAGTGTGGGTGCGAGTTTCGGGTATTCCGTCTGATATAAGAGGAGATTTTCTGACACTTTGGGGTGTTGGAACTCTATTTGGGAAGACAAAGGCTATAGATATGGCATACACCCGGAAACATAAGGTCTTGCGGATTCAAATTGGTTGTGTTAATCCTGCTCGTATACCGGACACTATGGAGATCTATATTAGAAGGGGTTTTTTTAAATTGGATTTTGAGGTTGAAGAGGTGGTGGTGGCACAAGACGAGCGTATGCTTGAAGTTATTGATAGGGATGACCGAAAAGATGACGAGGATGAAGGAAATAAACAAAAGGAAACTGATATGGAGTTGGACAATATGGCTAATCAGGCTAATCAAGGTACTTCGGGCACTAAGAGCTCTACAAAAGATGTTGGAAATAGCAGTGATCAAGGGATTAAGGGTAATCAATTGAGTGGTCCAATTAAATTTGGAGACATCGTTTATCCTTCAGTTTGCAAAGGTACGGTCAATCGTGACCTTACTTTTTCTTGTGTTTCAAATATTTCAAATCTTATGCATGAACATAGTGTCGCAAGGACTATTTTACTGAATGATTTTTTCTTGAATGCTGCAAGTACAGGACCGAAACTGCAGCTACCCTTTGTTATTCCATGTGAGGCGGGAAAAGGGAATGAGTGCACATCGGGTTTATCACCAGGTGCAGCGCAACCGGCATTGGGGCTGGTGTCTGGTGCTGTCGCCGCTGCTCTTGTCTCTGGTGTGGAACTCAATGCTTGATGTCCGGGCACGCCGATGCTCATAATGCTTCTACATCCCACGACTTAGAGGCGGAACATTATCTGAGTCTGCTCGACACGGAAATCAAGATCGACTCATCCCGTGCAGGCAGGTATTGTTGGGAGGTTCCCCATATGGCGTGAGGCGTACACGCCGAATCTTACCTTGCCCTGCTCTTGTTGAAGAGGAGCCGACACTCGTCTCGGCTGGTTCACCTGCCTTGTCCCTTGCGGTGTTGAGCGGCGCGAAGCCCGCCTCTGTCTGTGCCGCTGATCGGCCGGTGCATGCGTGGGTCGGCTTGAGCCAAGGGAAGTCGCTCTAGGGAGAGTGTTTGGTTTTCCTACATATCTCGGCAGTAAAACAAGCTCGGATGGTTCGAATAGGGGGTACGCAAATGCTATGACCATTGGTTCTCCGTTCCCGAATCAAGTGGCTTCATCTCTGCATAATAAAGGTATTTCGGTGGTTAATGAAAGTAATTCTATTCTTTTTAATAAGTCTCCTGTTGTACTTGAACGTACTTCTTCAGGGGTGTGCTCATTGGCTTCATCAAAATCGGTTGCTGATGTGACAGTCGAGAATAAATTGGACGTTTCAAAATTCAATAAAGAGAGTGCTTCCATGTACTATAAAAATGGTATGCAATCTTCACTTTCTTCTGTCCAGCCAAATACGTTTGGGTTTAGTGATGCATGTAACACTATTTCTGATGTGCTTCATTCTACTGTGGTGGAACACAATACAGGTGTATGTACGCCAATTAAGCAAACACCAACTATGGAGGAGGTAATAGCTTTTGGCGGGATAGCACAGTCTATTGGGACTGGTGTAAGATCTAGTACACGCATCCAAGGACAATCAAATGCTGATGATACGCAGATGGAAAGGGCTATGAGGAATGTGCAGCACCGCAACTCTGGGAGTGCTTCAGGTATAAAACCACCACCGACTCTTTCGATTCTATCAATTGATGATACTGAAGTTGTGGCTAGAGCAAATAGAATTGGTATTTCGTTAGGAGATTCGGTTCAGCAATCTTTAGAAACTGTTAGAGGTTTAAAAAATCTGGAAGAGAGAAATATCATAATACTTCAAAAGAATATTTCTGATTATATAGATGGGGATATTGGTCCCTCTAATCTATTGGTTTCAAAAGTTTCTACCTTGTGTGAGGATTTGATCGATGTGGAGGACGAGGAGGTTGTATCGGATGATATATTGGATCTTCCAATACTAAACTCCAGTCATAAGAAATGTCGAAAGAAAAAGGTATATGATGTTTCTAATATGCGAAGGAGCACTAGGAAGCGAACAAAAAAAATATTCTCATGATGCGTAGTCTTAGAGGTATGACTTGGAATAGTGAGGGCTTTAGAGACCCGGCTAAACATAATGTCGTTAAGGAATCTTTAAGGGAGCACCGCCTAGACTTCATTGCCTTATTGGAGACAGGAAGATCGAATTTTGCGGTACCTTTCTTAAAACAACTTGCGGCTGGTCTAGATTTTATGTGGTTTTGTCTACCACCTCATGGTAGGTCCGAGGGATTCGGTGGGCATTAACACGATACGCTCCAAGTTCTTAAGGTGTCGATCGGGATTCTTGTGAAATTGCATGTTAAGTGTAAGAAGGATGGCTTTCAATGGGTTCTTGTACTGTCTACGGGCAGCAGGACACTCATAAAGCTGAGTTTCTTGCTGAACTGGTTCGGATGTGCAGTCGAACCTTTACCTATGTTGGTGGGTGGAGATTTTAACATCATTCGATCCGAGATGAAAAGAACAACGATAATTTTAATGCACATTGGCCTTTTGTCTTTAATGCGATCATTGAGAGCCTTGATCTTAGAGAAATTATTCTTTCGGACGACAATTTACGTGGGCTAACCGTGAGAAATACCCACTTATGAAAAGTTGGATCGTATTTTGGCGAGTGTTGAGTGGGAATGAAATTCCCTCTCGTTCTTGCGAGCTCTTACACGTCTGGTCCGATCATACTCCTTTACTTATTGATTACGAGTTAAGGCACATCTTGGTAACAAACCTCGCTTCTCCTTTGAGTTGTATTGGCTACGACAAGAAGGTTTTTATGAGATGGTGGCGGCTGAATGGGCTGCGATTACCAAGGGAAGTACACCTATGGAGTGATGGCAAAATAAAATACGCCACTTGCGTTGTTTTCTAAAGGGTTGGGCAAAAATTTGAGTGGGAAATACAAGAGAGAAAAAGAAAGATTGCTTTCTATTATCAATAATCTTGACACAAAGGCGAATCTATTTTGTTAAGTATAGATGAGCAGGGACTTTAAAAGAGGCTAATGATCGCATTACGGCTCTTAGGAGACGAGGAGACAAAATGGGCCCAACGGGCAAAAGTAAAACATATTCAAGAAGGGGAAATAATACTAAATACTTCCATTTGGTGGCAAATGGTAAGAACAGAAGAAAAGATTTTTCAATTAGAGCAGGAGGAAGGGACGATTGTTGGTGAGGAAAATTTAAAAGTTTATATTACTGAATTCTACAAAAGCTTTTGGGGCACCTTCCCAACTAATATTTCCATGATGGAGGGGGTCACTCATGACATACCGCAGCTAACCATTGAGGAGAATAGTATTCTCCACGGCACCTTTTTCGACAAAGAGGTGTTCGAGGCTATTTCCCAAATGGAGCATAATAAAGCACCTGCCGGATGGTTTCCCTGAGTTCTACCAAACTTTTGGGAAGTGATCAAGGCTGATGTGTTGGCATTATTTAGTGAATTGCATCTGGATTTGCCTCTGTTTAAATTGAACTTTGGTGTCATTACCCTACTTCCTAAAAAAGAAAATGCGGTACAAATACAACAATATAGACCCATATGTCTATTGAATGTTAGCTTCAAAATTTTCACCAAAGTGGGTACTAATCGCATTATGGGATTGCCCTAAAGTTATTAGACCAACTCAATCCGCTTTTATGTCCGAGCGACACATCCTAGAGGGGTGGTTGTTGCATGAAACCATTCATGAGCTTCACGGAAGAAAATGGATGGAGTCTTATTTAAAATTGATTTTGAGAAAGCGTATGATAAAGTTAAATGGTCCTTCCTCCAACAAACTTTGCGCATGAAGGATTCGCATCAGGATGGTGCAAATTGATTGAGCAATGTGAGGGGAGTGTTGGGATACGTGTTAATGATGATATTGGACATTTCTTTCAAACTAGAAAAGGTCTTCGTCAAGGAGATCCCTTATCCCGATACTTTTCAATATTATTGTAGATATGCTTGCTATCCTAATTGCAAGAGCTAAAGAGGATGGACAAGTTGAGGCCTCATCCCCATCTAGTTGATGGAGGAGTCTCAATTTTACAATATCGGATGATACTATATTATTTATGGAACATGATCTATGAAGGCTGTAAACATGAAACTAATTTTATGTATCTTTGAACAATTATCGATTAAAATCAACTTTCATAAAAGTGAGATTTTTGTTTGGAAAGCCAAAGAGGAGGAACAACGATACAAACAAATATTTGGTTGTGAGGTGGATCCTTACCATTTCGATATTTGGGCATACCGATTCACTATAGAAAACTTAAAAATTCAGATTGGTATCCGAGAAACTAGACTTCAAGGAAAGTTGGGTTCTTTGGAAGGGTAGCTTTTATCATATGGTGATCGCTTAGTTCTAATCAATTCTGTTTTAACAAGTTTACCTATGTTTATGCTATCTTTTCTGGAAATACCCAAGGGGGTAAGAAAGCGATTAGATTTCTATAGGTCTCGCTTTTTTTGGCAAAGTGATGAGAATAAAAGAAAGTACAGACTAACGAGATGGAACATAATTTGTAGGCCTAAAGATCAGGGAGGTCTAGGTATTGAGGTCTTGGAAATTAAGAATAGGTGTTTATTAAGCAAATGGCTTTTTAAATTACTAAATGAGGAAGGAGTGTGGCAAGAATTGTTACATAATAAATATTTGAGTCAAAAAACCTTGTCTGAGGTCCAACCGAAACTGAACGATTCTCCATTTTGGAAGGGACTTATGAAGGTGAAGAATGAGTTCTTCGCTAGGGGAATTTCAGATTGGGGATGGAGCCAACACTAGGTTTTGGGAGGATACATGGTTAGGAGAGTTACCCTTTCACAACAATATCCATCATTATATAATATTGTGCAGCGACGAATGTGACCGTGGCTCAAGTCTTAGCTCAAGTACCACTAAATATTGGTTTTAGGAGAGTACTTTGTGGCACCAAGTGGTTTGATTGGCTCCACTTATGCCAAAGGCTTATGATGGTGCAGTTGTCGAGGACCAAGATAAGTTTGTATGGAACTTAACAACGTCTGGGGTATTCTCGGTGAAATCGATGTACGAGGATCTTATGAATGATCATACGGTCTTTCTTGAAATATCTTTGAAATTGAAAATCCCACTAAAATTAAAATTTTCATGTGGTTCCTTCATAATAAAGTTCTCCTTACTAAGGATAATTTGGTTAAAAGGAATTGGGTAGGGTGTAGCAAGTGTTGCTTTTGTGGCTCACAGGAGACCATAGAACATTTGTTTATATCTTGCCCTTTTGCTCGCCTTTTGTGGCGTATTGTTAATTTTGCTTTCGATCTCCCCCCTCCAGCTAATGTAACGAATATGTTTGGGAATTGGTTGAATGGTGTAGATAAAAAGTCTAAGGCAAGAATCCGAATTGGTGTCTCAGCCTTATGTTGGTCTATTTGGCGTTGCAGGAACGATATTATCTTTAACAAAAACAAAACGTTTAATCTTTTGCAGGTGATTCATATGGTGGCACATTGGGTGCAACTATGGGCTTTTCTTTTACCGCAAGACCAGCGGGATATTATGGCTACTGGGTGCAGCCGTCTCCTGATGGTCGCACGAGACATCTTCACCCAGTCGTGCTGGCGGCATACTAGTCGTTTACAAGATGTTTAGCGATCTTTTATCGCGTATATTTCGCTGGTTGGTGCATGTATCAACCTTATCCGATACTTGAATTGTAATTCTTTTGGATGTTAATCTCGTAATAAAAGGCTGTGTGCATCGACTGATGCAGAGGCCGGGGTTTTACTCCCCTTTTCGAAAAAAAAAATGTCTTGTTTTCTTAAGCATTATTAGTATCCAACTTGGATAGAAAATTCTGATCTTGATTGTAATAATAATTTGAATATTATTACAATGAGAAATTTTAAAATGCTCCTAAATGATTATTTTGCTTTCCAATATTTTTCTATTGGAGGTTCTCTCATTCCTTTTATTGAGCACAATGATGTGAATCGGGCTTTAATGAGTTCTAATATGCAGCGCCAAGCAGTTGACCGTTCATTTCTATTGATCTGTTGGCTAAGGTGATCTATAGACATGTAAAGGGTAAGACACCGTTTTTACCTTCTCAGGGCTACTATGTTTGCACATAATCTACGCCACATTAGAAAATATACTTCACATTAATTAGAAGAGATAGATGGAAATAATTTTGTATAGGTGAAAGGAAAATGATACTTCCTCCGTCCGGTTTTATAGGTCCTGCGCTTATCCCTAGGTCGTCAAGTTGACAGACATAATATAACGTATTTATAGAAAAATATATAACATTAGAAACCATAGATCGAATACGGGTTCATCTTTCCTCCTTTGACACTTCAGTGAGGCAAGGTTTCCTTGACGCTAGCATGCTGCGAGGTTGAATACTAGTTCATTCTTTCTCTTTTGGTGGCTGCCGCCCACGGCCGAAACCATTATAATCGTCTCCCCCAACAACAGCTTAGGTATTTATCGAGTAGTTGATTCTTTGAAGTTATAGATTCATACATGTATATATCATCTTGGGATGAAATAGTTAATTAAAAATAAATTGAGAACACATATTAGTTTTGTTATTTGTATAGTGTTTTAAATATTTATATGACACTCAAAAAGGAATTTGAATTGTTATTTATGCTACTTTCCAACTTTATATTTTAATTGCATATTATTTATTGCTCCTGTACTGTATTACAATACAATTTTAGAATTATATATTGAATGGATAAACATGTTTTGTACAAATGGCCGTCGATTTTTTTATATAGCATACCCATTGGTAAAATTCTAGGTCCACCACTGACTGTTCCCTGACTCAGTTACCTGCTTGATCATCTAGAGTTGCTTCCAAGCTCTGAGCACCATAATTTATTTCTTCCCCAACGTATACTATTCACATAGCAGATTTAATGGAGTTATTCGCTGGCTCTGTCTCTTCCATTTTTGTATTGCTACTATATTAGTGGTTGTGCGTTACTTTTTCCCTTCTATACCACTAGATTGATAGATGGTTTAAAAACTCATGTTCGCTCTATTGTTGCTGTACAACTTCCCTCGTATCTGGATATTTCGTATGCTATCCTTTTTGTTCAAAAGGAAGTGGAGGATGATGACATTGACTCAGTTCAGTAATGTGCATCAACGGCCTTCGTCTGCTCACTTTGTCAGACAGTTCAAGCAGTACCCGCCCAGGTCATCAAAAATAGTCAAGTTTTCAGAATTAGTCAAGCCAGTGCCAGTAGGCGATGATAAGACAACCACCCTCAAGGCTTACAGAAGGGCGAAGGGTCTCTATTTTATCTGTGGTGAGAAGTGGGGCAAGAATCACAAATACAACTCAACGGTACAATTGCATGTTGTTCAGGAAATGCTCGAATTATGTGCTACCGAGTCATTGGGATCAAAGGACAGTGCGGAAGATCTAATGGTACTATCTGCCAAGACACCATCTTACAATGCAACTACTGCTGTTATCAGATTGCCTTGTCACTTAGCTGGACATTCAGTCATGTTGCTCTTAGATTCAGGAAGCTCTCATTTTTTTGTTAGTGAGAGTTTGGCACCACATTTGCCTAAACTGTGTGCT
Source organism: Avena longiglumis (assembly GCA_030063025.1). Lineage (NCBI taxonomy): Eukaryota > Viridiplantae > Streptophyta > Magnoliopsida > Poales > Poaceae > Avena > Avena longiglumis. Next base: position 95,574,906 of record CP125978.1, read on the forward strand.
TTACCTTGCCAACAACAAGTGAGAATTCTAGGCGGTGCACACCTCCAGTGTAACTTCATTGCGCCTCAGTGCATCTGGTCAGCTGCATGCCATGAATTCTGCACTAATTTCAAAGTGTTACCTCTGCAACACTGTGATGGGATTATAGGGATGGATTGGTTAGCTGCTCTGGGAACTATGCAAGTGAACTAGAAGCAAAAGTGACTTTCCTTTGTACATCAAAGAAAGTCTATGTTCTTACAAGGTGATCCTCCTGAAGTTTTTGCTTGCACAGTTGTGGAATTATAGTTAATTGGTGCTCAAGGAGAAGTTCCTCCACCACCAGAAATTCAGTCAATCCTGGATGAATATTTAGAAGTGTTTGAAGTTCCTTTTTCATTAACACCAAGATGACCTTGTGATCATCACATCCCACAGCTAGAAGGTGCCAGGCCAATTAAGATTAGGCCTTATCATTATTCTCCTGAGCTGAAAACGGAGATTGAGAAACAAACCCAAGAGATCCAGCTCTCCTACAGCGAGATCCAGCTCCAAGGTACCCACTTCATTAACACTAATACAAGCTTGTGATCATCACATCCCACTCCTAGAAGGTGCCAGGCCAATTAAGATTAGGCCTTATCGTTATTCTCCTGAGATGAAAACGGAGATTGAGAAACAAATCCAAGAGATGTTGGGTGTCATTTCACTTAGTGACAGTGCATTTGCATCACCAATTATCATGGTTAAGAAACATGATAACACTTGTCATCTGGTAGTGGACTACAGGAAACTGAATTTGCTGACAGTTAAGTCCAAGTGTCCATTGCCTATAATCGAAGAACTATTGGACAAACTGACAGGTCAATCATTGTTTTCCAAACTCGATTTACACGCGGGTTATCATCAGATTCGTCTCGCTCTAGGTGAGGAGTATAAGACAATGTTCCATACGCACAATGGCCATTATCAGTTCAGTGTAATGGCGTTTGGGCTCACTGGTGCGCCTGCAACATTCCAAGCTGCGATGAATGAAACCTTGGAACCGGTTCTTCAAAAATGTGCTGTAGTTTTCTTTGACGACATTCTTATATATAGAAGAACGTATCAGGCGCATGTGGTTCACTTGCGTCAAGTATTACGTCTGCTGCAACAGCACCAGTGGAAAGTAAAAAGCTCCAAATGCCAGTTTGCCTAGCGTAGCATTTCCTATCTGGGGTATGGCATCAGTTAACAAGGCGTGTCTACTGACCATCAGAAAGTAATTGATGTTCATAAATAGCTGGTGCCCACCAATTTGAAGGAACTGCGTGGATTCCTTGGAATTTCTAGAAATTACTGCAAATTTGTTCACTATTATGGAGTGATCAGTCAACCACTCACAATGTTATTGCGTAAGAATGTGCCTTTGTCTGGTCGTCGGGAACTCAATTGGCATTCGACATGTCGAAGACTGCACTCACTATAGCTCCTGTACTGGCCTTGCCAGATTTCAATCAGAAATTTGAGATTGAGATTGACGCTTGTGATAATGGTGTGGGCAATGTCCTGCTTCAGCACGGCCATCCGATTGCACTCGTGAGTCGTGGATTGGGACCGTGTATTCGTGGCTTTTCAACCTACGAGAAGGAATACATGGCGATTCTTCTCATAGTTGAAAATTTTCATGCCTATCTTCAGCACGCTGAATTCCTCATTCATATGAACCACTGTAGTTTGGCACACCTCGAGAATCAACGTTTGCACACGCTGTGGCAACAAAAAATGTTTACAAAGTTGATGGGTCTCCAATGTATAATTAGGTATAAGAAAGGGGGTGAGGATCATGTGGCAGACTGTCACGACCTCTGCTCTGAAGCTCCGCGCGGCGGTACCTGGGAGGCGGAAACTGAAGAAGGAGCTGGCGATTTAGAGAAGAGAAAAGTAAAGTGTGGTGTGTGGGCTGTAAGTGGGCCGTGGGCCATGGGCCAGAGTAGAGTTGAGGAGGGAGCGTGGTTATAAGCTCCGGGATCTCGGGTGCGTTTTCATTATCGATCAAAGAAAATAAACAACTGTCATCTCTGTTCCTCTCTTCTCGCCCCAAGCTCTGCTTCTTCTCCAAGTTGATTCCCCGTCCCAAATCCGTAGGAGAGATCCTCAGCAAGGACATAACAGGACAGTGCTACCAAGAGAAACCCGAGGCATAGCGAACAAGGGTGAATCAGCAAGCAAGGGTTCGTTCACTGTTGGAGATGTGTGGAAAGCTCGCCACTGAAGGAGTACAGAAGGGAGAATGGCTTATGTTATAGTTGTGGAGAGAAATATACGCCAGGACATACCTATGCCAACCGATAGGTAGCTCAAGTCAAAGCTATTGACACTGAGGAAGATGGGGTTATTCTCAGTGATGCTATTTTGGATGTTGTGGTTGGGGAAGAAACAATGGAAGAAGAAGCTGCCTTCTTAACTGCAAATGCCATTTCAGGAACCACTCATGCTAAATCTATCAAGGTGAGAGGTCTGGTTGGGAATCAAGTGATGCTACTGTTGGTGGATTCAGGCAGTTCCCACACTTTCATTGATCAACAACTGGTGGACAAGCTTCAGTGTCAGACTACAGAGTTACAGAATGCACTGAAAGTTAAGGTTGCTAATGGGAAATTCATGCAGTGTACTACTGAGGTACAAGGACTGGAATGGTGGATACAGGGTATCACTTTCCAAACAGATATGAAAGTGGTACGGTTAGGAGGTTATGATGCCATACTTGGCATGGATTGGCTATCACAGTGGGGAGAAATGACCTTCCATTGGCAGGAGAGGTGGATCCAGTTCAAGCACGAGGACCAAGTAGTTAAACTGCAAGGCATGACTGACCTGACTACAACAACACTCCAGGAAATTTCTATGGACCAATTGGAGAAATCTTACATAGGAAATTATATTTGGGCAACTGCGGTGTTGACAATGGATACACACCAACCAGCAACTCAGTTACCAGAGTGCATCCAAGCTCCACTTGCTGAATTTGCTGATATCTTTGAGGATAAAGGAGAATTGCCACCTCACAGAGTGTTTGATCATGCCATCTTGTTGCCTCACAGTGTGCTTGTGAACTCTCGACCATATCGATACTCACCCCAACAGAAGAATGAGACTGAGAGGCGGGTTAATGAGATGATAGCTGCTGGGTTAGTGACACCAAGTATGTCACCCTTTGCTTCTCTGTCTTATTGGTCAAAAAGAAGGATGACACTTAGATATTTTGTGTGGATTACAGAAGGTTGAATGAAATATCTGACAAAAGCAAATTTCCAATGCCAATAGTAGATGAATTACTAGATGAGTTGGCCGGTACCAAGTGGTTCTCCAAGCTGGATTTAGGATACCATCAGATTAGAATGGTGGAAGCTGATGAACCCAAAACTGCTTTTAAAACACACCATGTACAATTTCAATTCAGAGTCATGCCCTTTGGCCTTACCAATGCACCAGCCACTTTTCAGTGTCTCATGAACTCTGTATTTGCCACATGTATCAGGAAGCATGTGTTGGTGTTTATGGATGATATCCTTGTCTACAGTAAGGATCTGGATAGTCATTCTCAGCACTTGGCTCAGGTGTTAAGAATTCTGAGAGAGAATAAGCTGTTTGCCAAAGCAAGTAAATGTTCCTTTGCTCAGCAGAAGCTAGAGTATCTGGGACACATTATATTTGACAAAGGAGTTGGCACAGATCCTGATAAGACCGTAGCCATGGCTCAGTGGCCAGTGCCAACCTCGGTAACAGAGTTAAGAGGGATTTTAGGCTTGACAGGGTACTATAGAAAGTTTGTGAAGAATTATGGTATTCTAGCTAGGCCGTTGACAAACCTATTGAAGAAACAAGCCTTCCAGTGGACTAAGGAAGCCCAACAAGCTTTTGAGTTACTAAAACAAGCAATGGTGACAACCCCAGTACTGACACTGCCTGATTTCTCAGTTCTGCATAGAAAAAGATGCTTGTGCTAATGGAATTGGGGCAGTTCTCAGTCAACAAGGTCATCCTGTAGCTTTCTATAGCAAGGCACTAGGGCTAGCAAATCAGAAACTATCTAGCTATGAAAAGGAATTTATGGCAATAATGATGGCTGTGGACAGGTGTATGGCTTATATTTGTAGAGCACCCTTCATTATTAAAACAGACCACAAAAGTTTTTGTCACTTATAGGATCAGGTCCTCACTACTGATCTGCAAAGAAAGGCAATGAAAAGGTTGGTGTGTTTGCAATTTAAGTTCCTGTTCAAAAAAGGGGTGGACAACAAGGCAGCTGATGCATTGTCCAGGATAGGCCATGTATATGACCTATAGGCTATTTCTACGGCACAACCAGTATGGCTTCAAGAGATTGTGAATTCCTATGCAGTAGATGTGCAAGCTCAGTTGCTCTTACAGAAACTAGATGTGAACCCAATAGTTGAACCTCCTTTCACTGTGGATAATGGCTTGCTCAAGCATAAAGGGAAACTCTGGGTGGGAGCTAATGCAGGACTACAAACGAAGTTAATTGAAGCTTTTCATGCTTCACCATAGGAGGACATTCTGGATTACATGCCAGCTAACAAAGAGTTAAGAAGTTTTTTCACTGGACTGACATCAAGCAAGCCGTGGCAGAATTTGTTCAGCGTTGTCAAGTTTGCTAACAGGCCAAGCATGAGAATTGCAAGTATCCAAGGTTGTTGAAACCATTGAAAGTACCTAATGGAGCCTGGGAAAATGTGTCCATGGATTTCATTGAGGGCCTTCCAAAATCAAAAGGGTTTACTGTGATTCTGGTCATTGTGGACAGGTACACTAAATACAATCACTTTATTCCACTCAAATATCTTTTTACAGCAGCAACAGTTGCTGAGCTATTTCTGAACAATGTGGTAAAACTACATAGCATGCCCCTCACTATCACATCAGACAGAGATTAAAAAATTAGCAGTAAATTCTGTACTGAGTTGTTCAAGAAATGGGGTACCAAATTACAGTTGTCCACTGTTTATCACCCCTAGAAAGATGGGCAAACTAAGAGGGTCAACCAAATGCCTAGAGATGTATCTCAGGTGTGCAGTACATGATTCTCCTACACAATGGGCTTCTTGGTTACCCTTGGCAGAGTTCTGGTATAACACCTCTCATCACACCTCTCTACGATGCACTCCATTCAAAGCTGTGTATGGGAAAGATCCTCATTTGGGAGAATTTGATCTAACTGACAAAGTAGCACATGTGGAGTTACAGAGTTGGCTCAAGGAAAGAGAGGAATACTCTGCTTTTCTCAAACAACACCTAGCCAGAGCACAAACTAAGATGAAGGCATATGCTGATCGAAACAGGACAGCAAGGGAGTTTGATGTAGGTGAATCAGTGTTCCTGAAGTTCCACCCTTATGCTCAGTCGTCAGTGGCCAATAGACCGTATCCTAAATTGAAAGTGAAGTTCTTTGGACCATCTCCTATTCTTGAGAGGGTGGGCTAGTCAACATACAAGCTCCAACTCCCTAACAATAGTCTGATTCATCCGGTGTTACACGTTTCTCAGTTGAAGCAACATGTACCTGATCATACACCAGTGTACACAATTCTGCCTTCACCAATTCTGTTGGACACTGAGGAGCTGATTCCGGAGGAGATACTGGATCGCAGGCTTGTCAAGAAAGGGAATGCAACACTTTTGCAGGTTCTAATCAAGTGGTCCAATTTTCCAGCCGCTTCAGCCACGTGGGAAGATTACGATGCAATTCATCAGCGCTTTCCATTGGCACCAGCTTGGCGACAAGCTGGTTCTGCAGGGGGCAACTGTCATGACCTCTGATCTGAAGCTCGGCATGGTGGTACCTGGGAGGCAGAAACTGAAGAAGGAGCTGGTAATTTAGAGAAGAGAAAAGTTAAGTGTGATGTGTGGGCTATAAGTGGGCCGTGGGCCGTGGGCCAGAGTAGATTTGAGGAGGGAGCGTGGTTATAAGCTCCGGGATCTCGGGTGCGTTGTCATTATCGGTCAAAGCAAATAAACAATTGCCATCTCTATTCCTCTCTTCTCGCCCCAAGCTCTGCTTCTTCTCCAAGTTGATTCCCCATCCCAAATCCGTAGGAGAGATCCTTGGCAAGACACCCTGTCTCGTTGTCCACAACCAGAAGCCTCATTGTGTACAATTTCCACACTTCATCCAACATGGTTATAGGAGGTTGTCAGTCTTTATCCTGCCACTTCCCAGGAAACTAAATTACTCACCAAGTTGTCTATGCAATCTAACACTGGTAATAAGTTTACATTGTGTGATGGAGTAATTCGTTACAAGAATCACATTTGTCTCCCTTCTACCAGCTCCTTTCCACTGAAAATTATTGAAGCTCTTCATGCCAGTCCTGTTGCAGGACACTCTCGGATTCCAGTGACTCTGCGACAAATCAAGCAAGGCATGAAATCTCAAATTTGTTAGTTTGTTCAGGAGTGTGAAGTATCTCGGCGTGCTAAGCCTGATCGTGTCTCTTGGCATCCTTGGACGATGTGCATACTCAATTCTGGCAAACAGTAACAATGGATTTTGTCGAAGGACTTCCACGTTCAGGCAATTATAACTATGTGTTTGTGGTGGTCAAAATATTGCCTCGCTCTACACACTTTGTGGGATTATCTCAGCCTTATACAGCTTCTCTGGTCGCCTCGTCTTATATGGACAATGTGTATAAACTGCATGGTATGCCTCAGTACCTCGATACTACAGAGATTCCATTTTTACTAGTGCCTTTTGGAGAGAGATGGATGGCCGGTACTGGAATCAAATTAAAGATGAGTTCTTCGCCAAACTGATGGTACTACTGAACGAGTAAACCAGTGTTTGGAGTCCGTTGTTTCACTCATGCATGCCCCCTCAAATGGGCACAATGGTTGTTGTTGGCTGAATACTGGTACAACACTAGTACCCATTCGCCCTTGGATCCCTTTCAGGTGTTGTATGGCCATTCACCCCGACACTTTAGCATCTCTGATGCTAATACTTGCCCAATTCCTGATCTTGATACTTGGTTGCATGACCGTGATTTGATGTTGCGTCTACTTGACTATGTCTGTGCTCGGACGAAGCATCAAGCAAACAAAAAGCATATGGATTAGGTGTTTCAGGTTGGTGATCCAGTCTTCCTCAAACTGCAACTGTATATTCGGTCATCAGTCGCTCCGCGAGTACACCTTAAGCTACTGTTCAAGTACTACGGGTCATTCAAGGTCCTAGACGTATTGGTTCTTCTGCTTATCGACTGCAATTTCCTGAAACAAGCAAGATTCATCCAGTCCTATATGTGTCGCAGCTCAAGCAAGCTCTCGGTCCTCGTTGTCAGGTACAAGATGAATTGCCTACTCCTGATGCCCAGTTTTCCGTTCCTACTCGCATCTTGCAGCACCATTTTCGTCAGCGTGGTAACGTCTCTTTTCCTCAAGGACTCATTCTATGGTACGACCAGCCTAATGGGTTGGCTACCTAGGAAGATTTGGATGAGGTCAAACAACAGTTTCCTTGAGCTGAAGCTTGGGGACAAGCTGCATTCTAAAGGAGGGGGAATGTTAACTCTACTACGCTTACTATTGAAGCATGGGCCAAGGAAGAGGAGGCCCAGCCCACTAAAAGAGAACGGCGTCCTTTGACATGCTACACCACCAAGGATTGGGGGGTGTTTGTTTGGGCTTTTGGCGGCTTTTTACTAGAAAAAGCCAAAAAATCGAACCAAACGGGGGTTAGCTATAAGTAGAGGTTGTCGTGTAACTGTGACTTGCCTTGAATCGCGACAAATTTCCGTGTGCTAGTAAACGAATAGCTATCAGATACAATTGAATATCGCTACCAAAGTAATTCCCTAGAGATTCTTCCAAATCCTACTCTCCTGCGTAGCTGGATTCTAACACATAGGGACTCACTTAATCAGGGGCGGACCTAGAAAAAATTCTGACCGGGGGCATATTATTTGACTGGGGGCATACCTTCTATAAAATTGCAAATTTTCAGATTTTTTTCATTCAAAACATGTATAAATACAAAGGGAATTCAAATTTTAAGTGGGGGCCTAGGCCCCCACTCGGTTGTACCTGGGTCCGCCCCTGCACTTAATATCCAAACCACAAACATTGGAGAAGACTGAAGAGAGAGAAAAGATTGAGCACATTGGGAAGGAAAGCCCATGCATTAGAGAAGAGACACATAGAGAAAAAACCCAATTAGTACTACGGAAATTAAATACAATTAAGGCTTTGTTGGATCAGGCGGGATCCGCTCGGCCGTGAATTCATCCCTGCCCACTCCCTACAGCGCGCTCGGTTATACCCGCCCGGGATCTTACCCCGGCCCAATCCCTCCCAACCCCGCCCAATCGACCGGGATAAAAAATCCTTGTCCTTACCCATGGAATCAATCCCGAACAGTTACTCACGCGAAAAATAAAGAACATGTCCCTCTCTCCCTCGATCCCATCTCTTGTGAGGCCGCCGTAGTGACGGAGAGAGGACGGAGGCGGCTGCTATTTCCCTCTCGCGCGTGGCGTTCTCTCCTCTCCTCGGCAGCACAATGATCTGGACAAAGACAACGACAGCTAGCGGGAGCTCGGAGGCTACCTGGAGGTGAATGAGCTTGGTGACGACCGCTAGACTCCACCTCCTGTGTTGCTACAGAGGCTTCACACCGGTAGGTCTCTTCTCCTTCTGTTCCTTCCCACCTCCTTTCCCGCAGTTTGTAAGGTACTTGTTTCTTGGATATGTGGTAGAGAAAATGAAAGAAAATCGCTCCTTGCGCCAGATTCTTGGCTAGCTATGCATTTTCTTACATGTTCTTGCTTTTTCTCCTCATGGATATGATGGTTTGATATGTCAATACAGTGCAGAGGTAGATCGGTTCTGCTCAATCTTTCTATTAGTATTGGTTCTTGCTGTTTTTTGGTAGAAATTTGGGTGTTGTTTTAGCAAAACCAAAATAAGATATAACCAGTGGCTAATCCTACGTAGATTTATAATGTGCAGCATAGCTACGTGTCAGTTGACATGAACAATACATTTATTTATGGTTAGCTCCGAAGTTGTCCAGCAAGTTTGTTAGTCATTTACCTAGTACTGCAAGTCTACAAGTTACCCTTTAATATTTATCACCTAAATTTTTCTGTCATGAATGCCCCGAAAGGTTGTTAGTCATGTACTAATACTATATTAATTAGAATAAAGTGGAAGCTGAGTTAAGATTGAAAATCTGTTTACTTCTAACTCTGTTGCAATAACTCATTTCCTGGTATGAGCTTGGATGGAATGACACTGCTTGTTCTTCTGCTAAGCTTGTTTTGTGCTCGTGGACGCTATAAGGTTTTATTTTCCCCTTCTACATTAATGGCATATAGTGCAGTTGTTTTCTTATGGGTGGATATTTCATTTATTTAGCATACAACCTTATGCTTCCTTAGTTGTTTTTGTTAAACCGTAGAAGCAATGCCATTTGTTTAGCAAATACTTAAAATGTGAAAAAATTCTTCATCAATTGTTTTTAGCCTTTAATTCAACATGGAAGGTGTGTACACTACTATTTCTTAGCCATCAGCTTGGTGATTGACTGATGCTCATCTTCTTGTGGGTGTTATAGGTGCACAACTGGACTTCTCTGCGATGTTATCATTGAAGTTAGAGAGGGGTCTTTCCATCTCCACAAGGTAAATTTCTTTTCAATCTAGTAGCCCACAGTTAATTGTGATGATTAGAAGCAAGATGTTTGTAGCTTATCTTGCGCTAGGTAGAAGTTCGAAGAGAAAAAAATCATCGTTACCTTCTTATACTAGATTGAGTCTACTGCTCAATCTAAAAATTGTTGTTATGCGTTATCTTCGTCTCCATTTAAAATAAATCAGTGTTGTGGTTCCAAAATTGATACCCTCCAAAGGTTTATATTTTCCATGCTTTCCATCGCATCGTCAATTAAATTCTTGCACCAAGAATTAAAGATACATTTGCACTTGTTTTCATTAACACATGCAAGCTAGTATTCCAACTATTAGCCACTTGAATAAATGAAGTATTAACTCTACCATTCTTGATGTTGTTTAATTTTGTTTTCCATTTTCTATGATATAGGAGGTGAAGATATAGTACATTTTTTGTTAGGTATTATGGCCTTTCACCACCGGCATACTGCAAGAGAGATGCTTATTTGTCTGAAAGTCATGTGTATTGTTATTGTTGGTAGTAGTTTTCTAGTAGGTACTGATATGTTAACGTATCATGATACATACACAACAAAGAAGTGAAGAAATGATAGACTTCCAGAGAATTAGTTGGATATGCCTTACTCGTTTTTTGTTGTCAAAACTCATGACCAAAGATCTTATTACTAGATGAACTGCATACTGATAATGGGTTGTGCTGATCTTCAAGCGATAGCTGAGATGTGGTTTGTTTTCTAAAAAGAATGTTTGTTTTGAATTAGAGCTTGTAAAACCTTACAATAACTAGATTCATGTTGGAAATCTTCCAAGATGCTGCTAAAGCATACAACATCGAAGGGGCTAGGGCGAGCACGCACCCTAGCGGAGCTCCCTGGCCAGCGTGGCGGTAGTGCCTGGCCTGCCAAAGGTGTTAGGGTGAACGCGCACCCTGGTGGAGCTCCTTTGCGCAGAGAAGCAACGTCGATTGGGTCACGGTGCTGCAGGTCAGCGTGGAGGCGGTGAGTCCATGCATTGGGCGGCAGAGTGGTGGAGCATCGATGTGGAAGCTATGCGAGGTGGTGTGGCACACCGGCTAGCGGCAACGCTCGGGCCTGATCTGGCCCCTGGTCTATGCTGGGAGGGGCTACAGCCTGCAGCCATGGCGCGGCGAGAGATGGTGTTGACTAAATTTTGTGTTTTTTATGTCGGAATGTTTTAACAAAGCAATATGTTGTTATACGTGCACAAATGATCTTGAATTAAAGTAGCTCGTGGGCATTAGCTAATGTTTCCTGGGGAGTAACATAACGAGCCAAATTCATGCAAGTTCACAAGGGTTTAGGCAAGTGGATTAATGGGGTTCGGGTGACGTGAGGGGATCACCCAAATCCTTGGAGGATTTGTTCCACGTGGGGATTGCTTATGCAGGAACGGAACGAATCCTAAAGGGACTAGTAAACCCAAGCTGAGGCCAAAAAAAAAGGTACACGGTGGAAGAGCTTTGCATGTTCTCTAGTTATCACTAACACAATAAAATACGGAGTGATACTTTCTTCAGTCCAAGAGTTCTACTACCTGTTTTGGTACGTGAGAAGCATCCGGGGAATAATCGGATCCCTGCCTGCATACTCGAGCCCAGGGAAGAAAGCAACTAGCTGCAGACTTTTCTTGTAGAACATTGCTGCTTCGCTAGTTGCCTACGTCTAGGCTGTTTGATCTGGATAGCCTTGGCAAAAGTACACGCAACTCGAATGCCAACATTAACTCTATGCCTAGCTAACCAGACCGAAAACTCAATCCAGAGAGCCTCAGAGTAATCCACCTGCTGAAAACTACTGACATTGTGAAACTGAGCAGTGTCGTTGCTACCTACCTCTGTGCACGACCGGTTATTTCATCCTAAACGTCTCCTATTCCCAGAGAGGTATACGACTATCGCGCTTCACTGTGCGCTTTCTCCTATGTTGTTGTATTCGTGCTGGGCGTCATATTTTCTGCTTCTACACCCTACTCTCTCCTTCTCGGTTAAGCACAGATTGTGTATTGCTTCGAAGGAGTTGGCAAACTAGCCACTAACATGCTATTAGGAGCAAGAGAGGTTGGTGGTGACTCTTGGTACTAGTAAAATATACGTATATTGATGCTAGCTCCGAGGATAGTACCCCGCACACCCTTTATCACTTGGTAGGTAAAACTATACTATGTATATCATTGTTCCATTTCTTTTAAACCCATTTTTAAACGCTTCTGATGACAAGGACAGCACAACCAATGTATGCAATGGAAGTGTTACCAACCATGTGTTATTCAAGTTATCTTCCCGGATCTAGACGAACCGTTGGATTAATTTCATGTTTGCAAATATGTCTTGTTTTCTAAAGCATTATTAGTCTCCAACTTGGATAGAAAATGCTGACCCTGATTGTAATAATTTGAATATTATTACAACGAAGAAATTTTAAAATGCTCATAAATGAGTTTAGACCGTTCATTTCTGTTGATGGCTAAGGTGATCTATAGACATGTAAAGGGTAAGATAACATTTTTTACCTTCTCAGGGCTAATATGTTTGCACATAATCTACGTCACGTTAGAAAATACTTCACATTAATTAGAGGCGATAGATGCGAATAATTTTATAGGTGAAAGGAAAATGACACTCCCTCCATCCGGTTTTATAGGTCCTGCGCTTGCCCTAGGTCGTCAATTTGACAAACATAATATAAGGTAGTTATAGAAAATGATATGACATTAGAAACTATAGATGTCGTATTTTCTAATGCTATAACTTTTGTTTATACAATTTATATTTGGTGGGTCAACTAAACGATATAACAATGCACACAGGACCTCTAAACCGGGTCGGAGGGAGTGGTGCATAATCAAATCATTAATGATATCAATGTATGACATGGAGACCATGCACTAGAATGTAACGTCACATTATTTTTTTGATCTCGTTCAAAACTATTTGCTAGTAATTGCTTGGGTGAAGAATCAGCAAACATTTCAAATAGATTTTTAAAAATAAATTAATATGTATTTCTGAAATATTTTTAAAATTCAGTTATCATCTTCGTAGAAATCAAGTGTTGGTGGCAAGCCTTCTATTGAAGCTTGTACCTCAGATAAATCTCTCTTCATCGAACTTTTCGAACCTAGCTACTGCTTGTTAGCTACCTTCCCGCAGCAATGATCCGTGGAGTGAGCAACACTAGCGGTTCCCTCCCGTCCATCTGTAGATATCACCCCACCATGACGAGCCCCAAGTAATCGCTAACAAAGTCGAGAACTGCAAGCAGATAATGAGCAGTGAGGTTGATGGAAGCTCTCTACCGACTCAGTTACCTGCTTGATCAGCTGGAGTTGCTTCCCAGCTCTGTGCACCACAATTTGTTTCTTCCCCAACGTCTCCTATTCACAGGGCAGATTTAATGGAGTACTTTTCTGGCTCTTTCTCTCCTTACTAGTGGTTATGCGTTACTTTTTCCCTTCTAGACTTTAGTCTCTCTTCTCCTAGTTCAAGCACACATTCGTGGGTTGCTAGGAAAACAAACAAGTAACATGCCATAAGGGAGACTCCTGGTGACTCTAGATGCTAGTGAAATATATAGTGGTGGCAGCTCTGAGGATGGTATATTGCGATTATTGCCTGGTAGGTGACACAATACTACATGTACATGTATCACTGATCCATTCTGAAACGCTTCTGATGGCAAGAACAACTACGACAAATATTTGCAATCGAAGTGCTATGGCAGAGACCAGTCAAAACTAGCTTCTTGGAGAACTCGAGATAATCGAATCTTGGTAGTTCTTTACATGACTATAAGTTAGGTTTTTTGACGCTCAAAACATCTTTGTTTATAGACAAATGTTTTATTTTCGTGCTCAAAGCTATTATTTATTTATTTTCTCCTGCTCAACTATAGCAACTGTGCAATACAAACTGTGCACATGTAGTTTCTCTGGCTCATCTTCCTTTGCAAGTCAATAGAACATTTTCAGCAATTCACTATACATAGCCATACACGATTCTGTTTTCCCCCACAGGGCGATATCACAACTTACAACAGCAGCAGATTGATATAATGTTATATACAGTGATAAAAAACATGAAAACACAAAATTATTTTGCGTTTTGATGCATTGATAGAAGAAGAAGTTGTATTTACATGCCTGAAAGTGGACCAACACCAACGCCATACAACTCAACCCAAGAAAACTAGTCTAAGGGAGTAGTTGATGTAGCCCTCGTGCTCCCGCGTCCGCCAAAGATCTTGCCTCGGTTTTGATCATGTTTAAGTGCTTCCAAATCCACCATGTCGTGAGCATAATCAGCCGACGAGGTTCCCTTACGCATAATACGTGGGCTTGAACGCACCACCAACTCCCACCACTCTGTGAAGACCCGTTCAGCAACGGGAGGTCCGGCAGTACATTGAATCCACGATAGGACCTCATGCCAGATAGTCTATGTAAACGGACACCCTATGGAAATGTGTGACATAGTCTTCTATGACTAGTCACAGAACACGCATCGCTGCCAGTGAGCCGATGACGCGCGAGCCTGTCACCCATCCAATATCTGTCCTCGCATGCCAACCAGATAAAGAATCGGTTTTGCTAGTTCTCAGACGCCTGAGAACTTCTTAGGTCTCAGTCGTCTCTTTCACCGTTCGTTTTACCTCGTGATTCGTGCAAAGTGAAAGTTACGTATGAGTTACAACTAGGGTGTAATTGAGAATTTAATGAGTTACAACTAGGTTGCAACTGAGAATTAATACAAATATTATGAGTTGCAACTATGTTGCAACTGAGATTTTAGCAGAAATATTAAGATGACATCAGCGACTTAGATATAAGAAGTTCTCAGGCGCCTGAGATCTAGGCACTCCCATAAAGAATTTCACCCTATGTGGCGTCTAAGATTTCCAGTTCATCTTTCAAGACCTTGAGACTAAGGAACCTTGAAAGAGGGCATAATAATAGGACATGTAGAAGTACTGTCCATAGGTCATCCACCGCCATACAAGCTTGTCTGGCCCAGCCGTAATATGCACCCATGTAGGCTAGTCCACAGCTGAATGTACTCCAAAGCGCAAGCGGATTCATAGCCCCTGAGATGTACTAGTCAGCTTCACGTGATCTGCACGTTCTAAATCAGTCATAATATGCTCTAAATTTCCATTCAAAGTAGCATTACACATATCTTACTAAAACATTGACACGATATTTCTCACATAGAAATGAAATAAGTGCGTTTTGGTATACCGATTGTCTAGTTGTAATTTGCATATTTTGCAAAAAGAAAAGTTATAGTTTGCACGCTATATTTTTTTCCCTTTTACGTTTTCTGGCTACATGCGAAAGTTGTTCACCACGCATGGGGATATATTGGTTGTCTTTACCGAAACATCCGACACGTTTTTTTGGCATGGAACATCTACACCTCTTTCACCAAGAAATGTAAAACATTGACACGTCTTCGGTATAGTTGTCAAGGCACATATCGACACCAAATGATGCACTGGCCACGGATCAGGGACACTCTGTGCCAGCAAAAAAGTTACTCACCACAAGCGGCTGGCATTCACATGTACACGACGGGCCCAACTCCGACTGCACATTAATATGTTGTACTCTACCACCACCCTTCTGTTTTATAACAGTACCACCCCAATGGTATGGAGATCAAAGGCCTAGCTAAGCCAGTGGTGGCACATAGGCTATGAGTCTGTCGTACGGTTTACGTAGATTACCAAACGGAATGAGCGTTGAGGTGGCAAGAGCAAGTTCAAGGATGTTTCTAAAATGCTATAGAGAAAGGTGGCTGATACTGTAGCTGTGAATCCCATTGTCCTACACCGTTGGATGTTGTTCAATCAACGGTAGAAATTGCATTATGACGATTGGATTCAAACATTCAAAATTTCCACACTATATAGAAGTATAGATATGATCCAGTTGCACTTGATGAGCGCCTGTTGCATCGTACGGTACTTTTTGGGTCGTCGTGAGATCAGCGCTAGCAAATCCGGCGTTATTTCTTTTATCGACTTTCCGTCCAACCACCTGACTTCCTAGGAAAGGGCGGAGGATACATGGCCCAACATCATTGTGGTGGAGGCTAAGAAGATTTCTCGCTCATTCCTAGTGAACTGCATATCGAGCCCGTCCCAAGGTTACATACAGTGATAATATTGATAATATAGATTGTGCTGGACTTAAAAGGGAAGCAGGGACAGAAGGACGAGCAGGGGCGAGACCTCTGCCAATGTTTATGCCACACCTTAATAGCGATCAGTTGAAATGATTAATCTCTCCACTTCACGACTAAGGGTGTGTTTGGGAGAGCTCCACTCCACTTCACTCCACTCCATATCTAAACTCCACTCCACCAACTAGCTCTAGAGCAGTCCAAAGGCGTTTGGCTCATTTGATAGCTCCGGATTCAGATAAGATAGAACCTACTGTGAATTGACCAGGCTGCCCTCGCGTATATTGTTTTCTCTGCTATCTTTCTCCTGCCGATCGGTAGTACAACACCGTGTCACATATGAGAATTGAACCGATCTTTTCTTCTGGCTTTGCATTAGAAGATCATCACGTGTGATGATGATGTAAAATCTTTTCTTTGGCTTTGCATGATAACGTGCAATGTTTCCTACACCTAAAGTTTGTACGAGTGAATGATGATAGCTATTTTCAACACATGCCTAGTCATCCAATAAACATACAGTTGCTAATATATTTGACGGAATAAACAACATTCTCGACACAAAATTTGACATAGATGAGTTCACCAAAAAGCAATAGGCATTCTCCTAAACTGAACCAGAAAAATCAGTCGCAAGCTTGTTGCGGAAGACATCCGTAATCGCCTTGTTCTCTTTTGACGCTGATCCATCGCCACAATCATTGTTTGCTTCTCCATTGAATAGCTAGGCATCTTTAGCAAGATCCGCCACTCCAAAAACATATATACAGCAGATGTCATAGAAAAACAGTACCCATATATTGATCAATGCATATACATCCACCAATAGTACTACTTGTTCATGTTCAGATCATACACGTCAACAGAAACCTTACCATCTTGCTCAATACACATACGTAATCAAGTAACGAGGAGAATATATTATGTTTATCACTGCATATATGTACAAACAGTACCAAGAACAGATCATGTATTACCATCTGTTTACCACGTACTGATCAATATGCATATACAACAGAAATACCAAAGTAGAAATAGCATATGAACAGAGAGTGAAAATCAAATAAGAATAAAGTGAGGCAGCTAACTGGTACAAGCAGGCACATTCGGTGGAGATCCCCTGTCAAGATTGGTTGTCGCGTTGGAGAAGAATTGATGCTGAAGGTCAGCGGTTTGCTCCTTGAACAGGCAAGCGGTCAAATTAGACAGGCCACAAGCAGGTCGTGCATGTAGGACACAAGCAGGGGCGGAGATTTATCGGGAACAATACAACGGCGACCTCCTATTGGATAACTTCCAGTGAGCTAAACTGCCGAAGGAAGCTTTCCTTCTAGCGGCGTGGTTGAAAATCCTTCAGTCGCCATGGTTCTGGACACAGACGAGAGGGGCATAGGGGAGAAGGGCGGGAGGGCAAGGAGGGAGGGGATCTAGGCGCACGTCGTGGGGAACAAGGAGGGTCGCTAGAGCTACTCCATATGGGAGCTATCGTGCCGGAGATGGTGGCGGCGGCGTGCCCTAGTAGCCTCCTTCCCATCGGGAGAGGAATCGAACTGGAGAAAAACTTTTCGCGATGGACTGAGGCTTGGGGGTAGTTCAGTGGCATTGGTGGGTAAATACAAGTTGACTCTAGGACCAAATAGATATTAGAGGGGCGTGGGAGGTGAAGTGAAGCAGGCGGAGTACCTCTTCCGCTGCTTCACCAAAATGAACTAGCAACTTGGTTGGCTTCACTCCGGCTGTTCGGTGGATTTAGGGCGTTTGGGGCAGCTTCGGCAGCTCCACCTCTCGTTTGGTGGAGTGGAGCTGTCCCAAACACACCCTAATTTCGCCTCCCTGTCTGTGTGCAGCTCACGTAAAGGTTGCCCCTTTGAGGCCCATCTGATCTGCCATAAAAGCTAGGCCCTCCAAAGAGATTGGCACTATTAGTGCAAGGCCCAAATGTGGCAAGCTGCGAGGGTTATCGACTTGCAAATCACAAACACGCACGCAGTAATCAGCTAGGCACATATTCCCTCCGTTTCAAAATATAAGATGTTTTAGCTTTGTAAATGAAATGTATCTAGACTTATTTTAGTGTATAGGTTTACTCAAGTTTGGAATGAACTTACTATTAAAAAAGTCTAGATACATTTTATTCACAAATCTAAAACATCTTATATTTTAAAACAGAGGGAGCAGATCGGATCCTTGTTTCTTCTTCCATCGCCGCTTGCCTACTGTGTCGTCTGCCGCCAAGGCTTTGGTTCGGCAATTTCAAATATTCAATCGAGATATGAGAAAGCAGAAGCCATCCAAAGCACAGCTCCGGTGCACGGCCGGTAGGCAACGTGGTCAACCCTAGGGACACCGAGGTAATAAGAAATTACATCCTTCGTTTTAAAATAGATTTCTTAGATTTTCCAAAATTTAAATAAATTATATATTAAGTAGTGTCTAGATTCATAAATTTTTTGACAAATTTGAGACATCATGTGGAGAGTAGTTTACTCGTATAATTTTTCTACTCCCTCCAATCCATATTAATGATCTCAACGTCGTCTAGATTCATATATATCTAGTTAAATATTTAGGCTTGTATCTAGACAAAATTGAGGCAATTAATATGGACCGAAGGTATTAGATAATTTCGATCGTTCCTTAGGACAAGTCTTATTCTTCATATTAAATCAGTTTGTGTCTTCAAATTTAATCGATTTTTTTGATTATCCACTTGTGTCTGTGTAGACATGAAAAAAAGAGAGGCGGAATTCGTAAAATTTTCAAGCCAATCCATATTGCAGAAAAAGGGCATATTTCCAATATATACCTTATAATATTTAGGGTATTGTGAGATATTTTTTTAGTAATTTTGATGCTTCTATTTCTCGCCCCCCTTATCCTTCAATCCTGGCTCCGTCCCTGAAGGGAAGACCTACCTAGAATAGTGTGCGCTTCTTTTTAGACTTGCATGTCGGAAGATCTGCAAATAGGATTTTACGACGAATGCACACAAGTTCATGTGAATCGGGTCTACTAACCAATGACATACATACTCCATTCAAAAAAAATCAAATGTAGGCACAAAACTTATGTTGCAACTGGCAGGTATCATCGAGCAAAATTCTGCTCACCTTCATTTACGTAGAAGGAATTGTAGTCTACTTCCCACCAGAAACTTAGGCAAAGCTCTGCAAAAGGGAAAAGTATGCTAATTGGTAAGCACCTTATGAGAATGGGGTTAGATGCTAACATGAGAAAATATTTCTAAAATTAGAGAGTTGCCACGGTGGTGACATAAGTCCGGCATGGAACAGAATAAGTCAGCTTCAGGGAAAGAAAGATCTCAACTCTAGATCACTTCCACTATTAGTTTTGCACTATATCATTTGTTAGTTGATGTTTGGGTTTTAGGACCATAGTAAACTAAATTTATGAAATCCTCATATGGCTCATTTATGTATGGCAACATGTGAGACTAAAGATTAGTTCTACATTGTTATTTGAATAGGATTTTCCCTTTGCCAGCCGGACCTCCCTGCCGCCGCCCTCTCTCCCTCCGCCTCCCTCCACACCACCTCCCAGGTCATCCGTGTGTGGGCGACTCCGGAGGCGCCAACCCTAACCTACAAAACTTCCTCTGGCGGTTCTCTCCGGCCGTTGTCGATGTGGCGTCGGCGATGGTGGCCATGCCTTGCCTCCGAAGGCGGTGGGCGACCCCCTTTCGTGCGTCTTGTCGGCCTTCCCATCACGCGGGGAGGTCGGGACCGGGGCGGCAGCGCTCGTCGATGCGGGGGGCTTGCTGCCTCACGGCTGAGAGGCGAGGAGGAAGGTGGATTGGACCCGGCTGCATGCATGTTACGGTGGCGTGTCCATGGCGGTGGCGCTGCAATTCGGTGTGTTTCATACTCGGGCTCGATCTACTAGTTCCGATCGCCGGGAGCCGGCCAATGGTGTGGGGACCGCTGCATCGGCATCGATAAAGGAGGTGGTTCTAGAGGTTCTTTCATGCGAAGACGAATATATGATTGAAGTCTTTCCTCGTTATTCTGGCCTGGAGAGGCGAGTTTCGGAAGGCTCCGTCGAAGAACTCCCATGGGCGTATCATGCCTGGAGATTGCTAGATCAGAAGGTATTCGGTCATGCGTACCCATGCTTTTTGCTAACAGTTTGGTTTCAGAGGAAGTGTTGCGAAGCTTTGCTATCTGTTACCATCAGTTGTCATGTCTTAGACGATCCATGGTGAAGTCAGACGCGGAAAATGTCATGAAAGCAGGAACATGAGGGCTTGCGATGGTGATTTGAGTCTTTGTAGCATTCAAAAACTGATTGCATGATCTATGACTCGTAGCAACACCGTTTGTGGGGGCGACAACACATGAGGAGTTCATAGCCCTATCTTACAGGGTGAAAATCCAAGGTCTGACCTTAAATGATTATGCCCGGCAATGACCTTGTTAAAAGCATTGTTTGTTGTTCTGATGTTGTCAGTGTCGATTTTACATTTTTATAATTCGTTTTCGTTTTTTCTGTGTTGTGTGCATTCGTAAGACCACTAGGACATACGTTGTTGCAGAGGCTGGATCTAATTGGTATCTCGACGATATTAATAT
The DNA here is from genome assembly GCA_030063025.1 of Avena longiglumis. Classification (NCBI taxonomy): domain Eukaryota; kingdom Viridiplantae; phylum Streptophyta; class Magnoliopsida; order Poales; family Poaceae; genus Avena; species Avena longiglumis. The sequence continues at coordinate 95,595,365 of CP125978.1, forward strand.
ATGCTCTTTGTCAAAATTAGAAAAAAAAACAGAAATATTCTACCTCTTATACTAAGATAAGATAAGATAAGATAAGATAAGAGGAGTGCCTCACGCGCGCTTCTATGCTCTGCCATCGGTCTCCCTACGCCTCAGCCGAGCTGAAACCCATGTACTACATAGTTTGTATTGAGCCGACCTTGCAAATGGCCCGTTAATTTAGCCTTTCCAAGTGATGGGAGTCCCCTGGATTAGCATCGTGCATGAATCGTACGTACATGCAAGTATCGTAATTTTTAATTACTTCCGGCCTAGCTGTTTGGAAAATTAATCGTGTTTAACTTTTAAATCATCTACGTATGCGTTAAGGAATCATCTGTTTCTGGATTTTGGATTGTGCCTCGCACGTCTTACGGCACCTGCAATTGGGTGCACAATTCGATCGTATTCTGCGCCTCCTACCTCGAACCGACCCGCGTGGTCGGCGCTTGACCTGCTCCAGCCCCCGCCGCTTAGCTGCCTCCCTCTCTCAGCTCGCCGCCAGCCGTACGTCCTACCTTGAGCTCCGGTCCTCTACCTCACGCGAGCTAGGCCGGCAGCCTCCAGGCGCCCACATCGGCTAGTACGTACGTACTCGATCAGGCTCTGTGGGCCGGAGTCGACCACGGCTAGGCTGGCCGCTCCATCCGGTGGTGCTTGCGTTGCTGTTGCCGGTGGAGGTAGGGAACAGTAGTGGAGGAGGCCACGGGGGAATGCATCGGCGGGAATCTCCCGGGGCCGCGGTGAATCCGGCATCCGTCGTGCTTCGATCACGGAATTGGCGAGGCGGCGTGGCACGAAAGCTTCAGTTCAGGCGGTGGGGCTCTCCCATGTTATTGGGCTTATAGCTCCTATGCGACGTCTTTACGTGGAATTAAAAGGAAAGCGACATCGTTGCAAACAATAGCTGGCATGCAACGGTTGTGAGGCGGCAAATAGCTCTCGTGCGACACTTCTACTTAACCCCACGAGACCGTCAACGAATTCGAATCAGCTGAGCACAGTAGGACCCACAGCCTCTCCACGTCACGGCGGAACTCACCTGATGTCCACCTCATATCGTGGGACCCACCCTGTGGTCGAAGAGAGCCGTTGGCCCCGATCCGTCCCCGTACCTGAGCACTCCCGCCACCGTTCCAGCATCTCATCCCCTTCTGTTTTCTTCTCCGGCGAGCAAGTGCGGCAACGCCGGCGAGGGATGTCGAGCTCTGCTTCCTCCCACCGCTCATGGCCTCGGTATGGTGCGGTGCCGATGAGGAGGTGCCCCGATTGCCCCCGTACCGCGCCCCTGAAGCGGCTTGTCACATCCACCGACAAGAACGGCAACATTGGTCGGGAATTTGTGAAGTGTGAGAGCAAGCCCGAGCCGGGAAAGGTGAGATCTGAGTGTTCCGAGCGCCAATTTCTCGCTTTTCTTTCGAAATTTCATGCATTTTATCGAATTTGGGATTTAGGGTTCATCTCTGCGATTTCAGGAACTGCCAAAATGTGGGCATTTTGAATGGCTTGATGAGTACATCGAGCGAATTGGGGTGGAGGTAGCATCCCGGGAGCTCGAAAACCCGTCCGTGTTGGAGCAATTGGGATGTGGCAACCCCATTTCCGCTGGTACTACGGTGGATGCGGAAGTGAAGGCCGAGCTAAAGAAGATGAACAAGCAGCTAAGGCAAATCATCGAATTGAAGAAGCAGGACAATCTGATGGCCGGTTTTTTTATTTTTGTGTAATTTCTCTCGGATTAGTTTATCTCCTCATCGTTAGTCATTAGACAGCAATGTGTTCGAAAGTGATGCTTTGTAATGGATGTAATGGTCTATGTCTTTGGCTTGAATAAAATGCAACACAAATTCGGGCTAATTTTGAGCTGCTCTGTTTTCGAAATCAGTGTTTCTTCAGTTTCGTCAGTGTTCCTTTTATCAGTGTGTAGGGGGCGCCCGTGTGCAGGGGAGGGGAGGGGTTGAAAAGTAAAAAACAATTGACGAGGATTGAAAAGGTCAGCCCAAATATAACTTAGCCATGCCAAAATGGACGTATCCAGGCCCAATAGTAACTATATGTTGATTGGGCAAAAAAAAAATGGTACTCACGTTACAATCTAAATAGGAACGTGTGGATCTGCAGATACTCGTGCTCAGGTTGCAATCTTTTTTTGCAAAAGTAAATATATAAATAAAGTCTAAGGACATCCATTTAACTAACATAACTTGGGCGCTCCTTTAACTTATGTAAATATGTAAATGTCTTATTTGAAAATGAACCATGTGTTGTATGAACTTGTTTTTGTGTCTTTTGTTTTATACACTTGTAAATATATAAATATTGCACGAGTATTATATGAACTTGTTTTTGTGTCTTTTGTTTTATACACTTGTAAATATATAAATATTGCAAGTATTATATGAACTTGTTTTGTGTCTTTTGTTTTATACACTTGTTGTTTTGGGTGTTTTGACAAATGACAATACAATAAAACAGATTACAATGAAATAAGGGATAGATAATATTGGGATAACATTACTTATATTAGATAGGGGGATCGATAACATTACAATAAAAATAAAAAGTACAATAATATAGAAGGGCGGAATAGGCCCGCCTAAACCCTAGGCTAGCCTAAACCCTAACCCCTACTCCATCGGCGGTGGAGGCGGTGCAGTGCCGCATTCCACGCCGCCCTCTCCCGCTGTCCCGCTGTTGCTCCTCCGGAAGGCTGGCCATTGGCCTCCGTTGCTCCTCCTCCCGCCGTCTGCGCCTTTTCTTCAAGGAGCTGGCCTCCTTCTCTCCCACTGGCGATAGCAGCCTGCTTGCCTCCTCCTTCGCCGCCTTAGCCCAGAGGGCTTGGAGGGAGGCCGCCTTGAGGAGGTTGGGGACGGGTTGTGGACGATGGGGCCCTGGTCTCCTGTAAGGCGGGGACTTCTTCTCCTTCTTCTTGCCACGCTTGGGGCGTGGGCGCCACTGCTCCCACCACCGCTTGTGGTCCGGGTGGTTGTCCTCCGCTTAATTCGTGTCAAGGGAGGCGGAAGGGGAGGTCGCCATGGTCGAGTGTTTGGGGCGGCTGGGAGGAGGCAAAGGAACGGGCTCGAGGTTGAAGAGATGAGGGCAAGATGAGATGAGGAGGCAAAGGCGTTTTGCCTATTTATTGAGAGGCGTGAAGGGCGTGAAGGCGTGGGAATCCAGCGTCGCGTTGCGCAGACGCCGAGACAGACGTCATGCATGTTGCCCTGCATGCATGATCAATGCGAAAGAGACGGAAGCGAGGCAAGGCGTGATCAATGCGAAGAGAGAAAAAATAGCTAGGATGCGACGCCCCCGCCCCTGCATGCATGCATGTGCATTAATGCGAAAGAGAGAAAAAAACGTCCAAGGTAGTTGTTCATTGGCAGTGAAAAATAAAAGGGAAAATATAATTTGGCCTTGATTTACTTCGGTAATAAATGCAGGAATCTAGTACCAAGGTACTGCTCGTTTTACACGCAAAGAAAAATCGGTGGAGTAATATTGACTTTTTGTATGGCGCATGAACCAGATGGAAGTAAATTTGACTGAAGAAAGTTGTTTGACGTACACTTATTTAATGGGGCAGCGTTGTTGCACGCAAAATAGCTAGACTGCGACGCTAGGGGCAGCTGCTGCATGCATGGTGCAGCCCGCCCAGACGCCGAGACGAGACGCGTCTTGCTGCGCTATGTGGGAAGCGGGCGTGATCAATGCGAAAGAGAGAAAAAATAGCTAGGATGCGACGTACTATAACCCCTGCACCGCCGCCCCGACCCTGCATGCTGCATGCATGGTGCAGCCCGCCCCGCCTAGCGCCCTCGCATTGCCACGCTCGGTCCAACGATCTGGAGTGTGCCAACGCTGTACGTTATATTTATTACATATTTTAGATTTTGATATTTTTTCTGCTGGTCATAGTGACATGCATACTCCCTCTGTCCACAAATAAGTGTACGTTTGGCTTCAAAATTTGTCCACAAAAAATGTACTTCTACCTTTCCAATGCACTTGGGCATCCTCTATGTAGTCCATAAGGCTATCCACAAGCCAAAAAGTAGTCCATATGGCTACCCATATACATAATGGAGGTTTACTTTAGAAGATTTTCCTTAAGGGTGACCTACAAGATTATGGGTTGCCCACAAGCAATAAACATAGATGTGGTATCATGCATATGTTACTAGTCTAAGTTACTACTATATAGTGCAAAATAACATAGATGTGGTATCATGCAAAGTCTCATTTATTACAATGAACATGAGGGGAGTAAGTTTGACTGGAGAAAGTTGTTACACGTAAACTTATTTAATGCGACGGAGAGAGTAAATACGCTGCAGCACTGTTGGACGTAAAATAGCTAGACTGCGACGCTAGGGGCAGCTGCATGCCCGCATGGTGCAGCCCGCCCCGTCCAGCGCCCTCGCATGCCACGCTCGCATGCCACGCTGTTGCACGTAAAAATGATGAAGCCAATCAGATTCCAGAATCATCCATCCCACGGATCGCCAAGAGCTAGCCACGAAATCCTTCTAAGAGACGCCAACCAATCGTTGCGAAGCCCTTCCACGGATCGCCTGGAGCCACCGGAATCCTTCTAGAAGACGCGATCGGACGGCCACAGTGTCGCGCTAGGGTTAGATCTACAGTCCTCATTCGGCCTTAGGGTTAGCGGGGTTTAGGATGCAGTCAACGGGGTTTCACAAGTTTGACCAAACATTCAAATGTGCATAACTAATTCAAAAAATCAAAAATACAAAACCTTCGCATGGTGTCATGTTATGTGACATAGTTGTGAGGAAAAATATCAAACTTGGTCTATTGATCATATTTCAAAAACCTTCACAAAATGACCTATCTCCTCCGAGGTTTTACGGCTTTCGGTCAAATGACCAATGATATGGCTAGAATCAAGGCATAGTTTGTGATAATGTGCCCATATTTGGCATGCATGTCTATAATGGTATGACTAACAATGTTGTAGCACAAAGTTTTCCTTTTCGACGCACAGAAAATCATTTTCTATTTTCTGAGTGCCGAAAGAGGGGTGGATTTGTGAAGCAACCACCAAATTGAAGTTTCAAAATGGTAACATCCTATTTTTCAAAAGTACTAGACCACCTAGAATGTACAATTTCCCAACTTGAGTATCTCAAACCTTTTATTCCATCCTGGTAAAAAGACAAATCCTGTAGAATCGGTTGGAAGTGGTAAGATATGAACTACAGTACATGATTCCATCTTGATGATTTTTGTAAAATAATTTTTAGGTTCACAACATGCTATTTCATCAGAGATCCAATGCTAGTTTTATGAGACTCATTCTAGCTAAGAATATTTATGAAAACCCTTCAAGTTTGACGAGACATTCAAATGTGCATAACTAATTCAAAAAATCAAAAAATACAAAACCTTCGCATGGTGTCATGTTATGTGACATAGTTCGAGGAAAAATATCTAACTTGGTTTTAGAAATGGTGAAAAAAACTTGCTTAGAAATGGGGTGGTTTACCCTAGCTTTGGAGCCCATTTCTACCCCATTTTGGTGAGGTGAGTTGTACTTCACAAAAGGGATCAGGGTGAGGATGAGTTGTATTGTACATATGAGAAAAACGTTGGAAGCTCATACAAACATAGAAAAGTGACATAGCTACATATGTTGAAATTCAAATTTACCATCATATTTGAATTTTGTCCAAATTATCAACAAGTGACAAATTATTATAATAACAAATGTTTACAACAACAAGTGCCAAATTATTACAACAACAAGTGTCAAATGTTTACAACAATAACAAATGTTTACAATAACAAATGTCTATTTCTTTTGGCTCTTCTTACCCCTCGTTTTCATCTCCTTCACAACTTTCACACCACACAATAGGTTTATGCTCTTCTTTTTCTTACCATTACCATCTGGCCTCCCCATAGCATGTCCAAGAGTCTCCTTCACCTCCTGCACCTCCTCAACAACCTCATGATCATGATCCAGAGCCTCATCAACATGGTCACTTTGCACGAGCCTCAACAACATGGTCACTTTGCACGAGCCTCAACAACTTGGTCGGTTGCACGAGCTTCAACAACAGCTCATTTTGCACTAGAGCCTCAACAACAGCTCATTTTGCACGAGCCTCAACAACAGGCTCATTTTGCACTAGAGCCTCAACAACAGGCTCATTTTGCCCCTCATTTTGCACGAGCTTCCAAATCGAAACGGTATGCCCTAAAGCCTCAACAGTTTGCACATCATCCTCCAAAACAAGTTGATTGCACCTCAAGAAAGACCAAACATGATCCGGTTAGTTCTCTTCTTTCTTTGGCCATTGATTCTTGCCCTTTTCATCGGCAAGATTCGTCAACAACAAGAGGTGGGCCTTTTCTCCACGCTTCCTCCCGAAAACAAGCAAGTTAATGGGGAGAAAATCATCAACAAGAAATGGGATAGATTTTGGATGAACATACTTTGGATTTTCAGCGGTGTATCGCACTTGGTAGAGTCATTTCGGTGTCCAAGTTCTTCACAGTTTGCATCTATTCTTGTTACCTTTTGGGCCCTTTTTGGCATCTTTCTTTTCATCTTTCTTTCCCTTCTTGCTCCCACCTTTCTCAACCCAAGCCTTGAATCTACTGCTTGGGCCTACCAACCTTTCTTTTCATCAAAGGAGGGCACAAGGAGGCGAATGTCCACTTCAGGCCACCGAGACCGATATGTAAGTCTTTGGAATTGGTGTTCCATATGCAGCCTTGAATTTTGCTAGAATAATACTCATGCAAATATGGGTGCATATTTAGCTTGTGTTTGGAGGCCAAGAAAAGTATGGCATGCTCACAAGGCTTACAGGTGTTGCCACTCAAGGCATGTGCATTCATGCAATTGAGTGTCAACAACATGCCTCTGCCGATCTTTGTATCTCGACATCAAGACCCCACAATGAGGATTTCTCAACACGCAAATGTGCAAGATTTCGCTCCGTTGACCACCGCACAACATCGGAAGCTTATCTCCTTGAAGAACATCACCAAGCCTTCTTCTCAATTCCCACAACCTCATGATCATGATCCCGATCTCAACCATGTCATGGACAGGCAAGTCTTTTAACTCCTTCACTTTGTTGTTGAAACTTTCGCCAAATTATTGTTGATATTATCACATTTGATGGCGTGTTAAACCAGACACTGTACCATAAAAGAGAATGGTAGGTTTCCAACCATGTACAAAACTTGACCCTATCCTCCTCGAGCATGCCGCCTTAATCTTCTCAAGGTGATATGAATGTATGCCACTGGTGTAAGATCCTGCTGCGGCCACATCGTCCAAAATCATATCCTCTGAATTTTTGATCAAATTCATCCACATATGGTCAAGCACTCCCTCACTTTCGATGAGGAAAACAATCTTCCTTGCATTTTCTAAACCTTTACATGCATCTGTGCACCTTGCCAATGGAGAGGCCCTATGCATCTTTTCAACTGCATCATGAACCATGTCCATGATGCCTCTGTCTCATACTGAAACATGCCAATAGCTACAAGGAACATCCAATTGTGTCCATCTAAAGCATTGCATTCTGCTAGTTGACCATTCCACTTTCCAGTCAATAAAGATGAGTCTATACTCAAATATGGACGGCACCCTGCTTTGAAGCCATCGATGCAAGGCTTTAAAGCCATGAAGAATTTAGAGAAGAAGACTTTCCCATCAGTTGTTACCTCAGTATCTATCTCCACAACACTGCCAGGTGACCTCTTCTCTACTTCTGCTTTGAAGTTATAAAGCATTTGAAAGGTATTTGCCCAATCACCATATAGCTCTTTCATTGCCCTTTGCTTTGCCTTCCACATTGTAGTATAATTCAGCTTAATGGGGTACTGCTTTTCCAAGTCTATTTTTACTCTCTTTGTAGTGTTGTTTGGTGTTGTGGCTAAAATGGGCTTGATCTTTTCTGCAACCCATAATTGTGATGTAATCTTTATAACTATTTAAGAACTTGTAATGCAAGTATGAGGTTTTGGAATTTGATTCACTCTTATTGTCCTTCCATCAGGTTGGCGTCTAGCAGATATATACCACTTGCAAGGCTTGGCACCACCATCACAACCTACGCATTTTGCATAGAACTTCTTTTTATCAGTCCACATAGTCTTGGTAGCAAACTCACGTTTGACTGCATATGTCCTGAAACACATCCTGAATTCATCCATGCTTGGAAACAATCTCCCAACTTCAATAACTGGGTCCTCTTTGCCATAAACTGTTACTAGCTCATCATCATGTGCATCATCTACATGAACTGCAACATTTTCCAACAACTCTAGATCTATATTTGCCTCTTCATCTCTTAAATGGTTGTCACCATCATTTGCAGCTTCATCCCTCTTCTTCTCCTTGTCTTTGTTATCTATAGGAATGCCAAAAATCTTTGCAATTTCAATGTCATCTATTGGTGCAATGACCAAATCAGTCCGGTCATGTATCCCGGCTGAATTCCAATCAACAGTTACAATCCTTTGTGCATTAGCATCTACAGCCTCCCCTTGTGCATTAGCATCATCCTCCACTGTTAAAACTTCCAACTCAGTAAGTATAGGCATTACTTGCCTTTGTGCAGCCCAATCATCCTCGACCATCTGAGCAGCCAGCTTCGAGGCCACATATCCAACTCTCGAATCAAGTTCCAGATCAATGAGCTCTGCTAAAAACAGAACAGTTTTGCTTTTCCAACCGTTTCGCTTATCGATTTCATCAACTATATGTTCCCCTGTCTCAACCCTAACATAGTCACATTTACAATCATCAAATCGTAACAAAGAAACTTCTTGCTCTGGCCCCCAAACCACACTATCCCCAATTTTTCCACCATTTTTCTTCACTGCCTCCTCTCCCATGTTTATTAACTCTTGGGGATCAACATGTTATAATTCCACCTTCCATTTAACAACTGTGTCTCTCTCAATGAGCTGCGTGCTGCCATCAACTAAAACAGCCCTAGAGGGAAAGAAATTGATGCGAAATTCGAAGGTTTGGCGCTCAACGGCGTCTCCCCTGTTTTTGGCGGGCACTGTGAGCTAGCGGAAGCAAACAAAGAGCTCAACCTTAGAGAAATTAAGTGCAGAGATACGGGATATACCGATTAGAAGTCCCCTCTCCATGCTCCATTCCCTCGCCTGCTCAAAGACACCGCCTCCACAATCTAGCATCAATGGGCATGCTCAGATCTCGAATTGAGAAGAATGGGAGAGGAATTAGATTTCAAATGGCACTCACCACCTTCGCCGTCGAACGAAAGCGCCGCCGCCTAAATGAATTTCCCTGCCGCCGCCGCCGAGAACGATGGGTGAGGTCCGTCGCCGCCATCGGGGAAGCTACAGTCAGTGTGACGCGCGCTCTCGGTCGGAAGCATTTGGTTTGACTGGTTTGACTGGCTGTCCCAACCGACCGGTTTGGCTTAACCCTAATCTTGGAACAAAGTTAAATGTGTCCTTAACGACCATTTTATGGCCCGTGTGGCCCTGGGATATTAGCTGCCTCACAACCGTCGCATGCGAGCTATTCTTTTCAACGATGTCGTGTTCCTTCCAATTCCGCATAAAGACGTCGCATGGGAGCTATAAGCCTGCAATGTGAGGGGCAAACTTGTAACACATGTGCAGACCATACGCAATCAGTTTATTACCAACTTATACACCCCACAATACCATATACGACGGCATTATATCTGCGACCGTCGGAGGCATCGCCATTTCCATCTCCGGTTCTTCACTACCATCCCAACTAATGAGTGTTTATGTTCTATCTACTACTCCCTCTGTTCAGAAATATAAGACATTTTAGCTTTATGAAATGAATGTATCTAGACGCTTTTTAGTGTATATGTTCACTCCATTCTCGTTCTTGATATGTTGGGCTTTATTCGTTTTGTGTGTTTTTCCAATATCTTGAATTAGTCTTTGCTTATGAGAAACCTAGTGGGAGCTACATATACAACCAATATATACTCTAAGCTAAGCAAAAAAAATTGGGCCCTTGGTCACCCTGGGCCCTGGGCTATCGCACTTCTTGCCCTAGCCTAGGAAAGGCCCTGGCCGCCAACCTCGGTTTATGTTGCCTCTTCCACGATCCGAACCAGCGGAGGAGGGGTGGGACTCATGGCAACTGGCGAGGACACCAAAAGTTAAGCATGTGCATGGTGGCTTGCGCATGTGGGGTGGCAATCTAATGAGCATGCGAGCACTGATAGTGTCATTAGACTATGGTGACAAAGTAGGAATGGTGAGGACATGCCAAGGGATGCGATCTATTGATGCCGGAGTAGGCAGAACCAAGCCATGTACATGAAGACCAAATTACCATTGTAAGAAAAAAAAAGTCAAATAATAAAAGGTCTAAAATAGATGAAAAAACGTTTGATCTGTTTCAATACTACAACCATCTAGCAATAGTAAAATGTAGCATAAAAATCCAAAAAATATGCTATACAAAGTGCATTTCCAAATCATTAATGAATCAATGTATTATATTGAGATCATGCACTAAAGTGCAACTCCACATTATTATCTATAGGCTTAAGCCTGGTGATGACCTAGCCTACTGAGGGCACTCCCCCGCGCTCTTTTGTGTTCGTTAGATTTTCGGATAGGAGCATTCTAGGCCATCTATTGCCATACTTATTTCTTTAATCTTGTTCAAAATTAAATCGCCGCAAGAAAATCGACACAACATTCTTCTATACAAAAAAGGGTTATAATCAGGTACCGCTACTCGGCTAGTTCCTTGCATCTCGGCTGTCCGATCTCAGCGAGTCGCGGCCCGACTATAGGTATTCCAACTCCGACGTCAACTCTGTGCAACCTATTAACTCGATTTAGAGAGCCGGAGAATCTCACTGTTGCATTGCTCTATGCACGAACCAGTTGTCAACCATTTTCAGTATGAAACTGAGAAACTCGCTGTTGCATTGCTCTGTGCACGAACAATAATTTTTTCCCTGATTTATCCTATTCCTAAACTAGAGAAAATGTATGATTACCATACTTAACTAGCTCTTTCTCCATCATCTTTCAGTTGATGTACTGGTGTCGGGGCGTTATTTTGTTCACTTCTACACTTTCACGTGTTTGTGTGTTGTGTCAAAGATTTAAAAACTAGTACAAGGCACAAGAGAGACGGGTGATAGCTCTCGATGCTAGTCAAATATATAATGGTGGTGCAAGCTTTCATGATAGTATCCTGCACACATATTATTGCTTGGTAGGTAACAATTCAGAACCTCGTTTATTATTGGTCCACTTTGCAAACTATTCTGATTACAGAACTGCAACCAACCGTGTGTTATTCAAGGGTATGTTTGGTTTTGAAATGGAACGGTTCTGCACGTGGCAACTATTCCACCTATTCCTGCTTTGGTTATGGAGGTGGAATGGAACTGAATGGTTTGCCAAAAGAGAATATACCCCTAGCATGCGGAATACACTTGTTACTCCAAATCTGTGGAATCTGATGGAATGGCTGGCTAGCCATCACCTTAGCAAGCCAATCTCTCCTGAAAACGAATTGACCGTATCGTCGCCCGACCACACCCAACCATCGTCTCTCCCTCTCCTCGTCTGACCCAATTGGCAGACCTTGGATTAACTTGATGTTTGCATACCATACATGTACGGTTTTCATACACCACTATTGGTTTAACTTGTGTTTTCATAAAACACTACCAGTTTAACTTGAAGTTATCTTCTTAGATATTAATCGATCAGGCCCTTGGATTAACTTAATGTTTGCATACATGTATTGTTTTCCAAAGCACAATTGGTCTCCAACTTGGCTAGAAACATGTCAATCTAGATTGTAACGATTTGATTATTGTTGCGATGAGAAACTTGAATGTCCTCCAAATGATCTCGGCGGTTCACACATATTATTGCTTGGTAGGTAACAATTTAGAACCTCGTTTATTATTGGTCCACTTTGCAAACTATTCTGATTACAGAACTGCAACCAACTGTGTGTTATTCAAGGGTATGTTTGGTTTTGAAATGGAACAGTTCTGTACATGGCAACTATTCCACCTATTCCTGCTTTGGTTATGGAGGTGGAATGGAACTGAATGGTTTGCCAAAAGAGAATATACCCCTAGCATGCGGAATACACTTGTTACTCCAAATCTGTGGAATCTGATGGAATGGCTGGCTAGCCATCACCTTAGCAAGCCAATCTCTCCTGAAAACAAATTAATCGTATCGTCGCCCGACCACATCCAACCATCGTCTCTCCCTCTCCTCGTCTGACCCAATTGGCAGACCTTGGATTAACTTGATGTTTGCATACCATACATGTACGGTTTTCATACACCACTATTGGTTTAACTTGTGTTTTTATAAAACACTACCAGTTTAACTTGAAGTTATCTTCTTAGATATTAATCGATCAGGCCCTTGGATTAACTTAATGTTTGTATACATGTATTGTTTTCCAAAGCACAATTGGTCTCCAACTTGGCTAGAAACATGTCAATCTAGATTGTAACGATTTAATTATTGTTGCGACGAGAAACTTGAAGGTCCTCCAAAATGATCTCGGCGGTTCACACATATTATTGCTTGGTAGGTAACAATTCAGAACCTCGTTTATTATTGGTCCACTTTGCAAACTATTCTGATTACAGAACTGCAACCAACCGTGTGTTATTCAAAGGTATGTTTGGTTTTGAAATGGAACAGTTCTGCACGTGGCAACTATTCCACCTATTCATGCTTTGGTTATGGAGGTGGAATGGAACTGAATGGTTTGCCAAAAGAGAATATACCCCTAGCATGCGGAATACACTTGTTACTCCAAATCTGTGGAATCTGATGGAATGGCTGGCTAGCCATCACCTTAGCAAGACAATCTCTCCTGAAAACGAATTAATCGTATCGTCGCATGACCACATCCAACCATCGTCTCTTCCTCTCCTTGTCTGACCCAATTGGCAGACCTTGGATTAACTTGATGTTTGCATACCATACATGTATGGTTTTCATACACCACTATCGGTTTAACTTGTGTTTTCATAAAACACTACCAGTTTAACTTGAAGTTATTTTCTTAGATATTAATCGATCAGGCCCTTGGATTAACTTAATGTTTGCATACATGTATTGTTTTCCAAAGCACAATTGGTCTCCAACTTGGCTAGAAACATGTCAATCTAGATTGTAACGATTTGATTATTGTTGCGACGAGAAACTTGAAGGTCCTCCAAAATGATCTTGGCGGTTCATTTACATTGCTCTAAATGGCTAAGGTAATCTATAACCATGTAAAGTGTAATATGTTGTATTTAACTTCTCAAGGATAACATGTTTGTTGCACATGATATGCGTCGCGTTAAAAAATACTACTTCTTAAGGAACATGCTATACCCAGTTGATAATCAACCCCTTATGTATCACATGGAGACCATATGTAACACCCTCAGAATCGGACCTATGCAAGTTTGAGCAAAATTCGCCAAACCCGCATAGAAACGATTCAAAGGTGCCCACCAGGCACTTTCGTGCGGGTGGAAAACGAAGTAATAACATTACACAACAGTCCTCGATGGGACCCACGAGCAGATATATATAACGACTCAAAGAGTCAAGAATACAGATATAATATACAAAGATCCAAATCACCTTGAAAACGATAGAGCGTCCACTACGGACAAGATGCAAATGGGGCTAAGAGCCACGAAGAATAACCAATGGCGTCCATAACCCTGCCGGCCAAGCGGAAGGGTAACCACCGCTACGGCGATCACAAAACCCGCTTAAACAAAAGGGTGCCGACAAAGGGCAAAGGAAAAGAGGAGCCAAGATCGAGGCCAAGACACAGCGAGGCTAGATTGGCGGTCCTCGCCTACATAGGTGTGGTGGATCGGCGGCAGGCATGCGCTAAACAACCTATAGAGACTCGATATAAGGCGGATGTCGAGGGTGAGAATGACCTATCCGGATCCAACCGAAGCTAACACCAAACAAAACCATCCCGGTGTTTCCCTCGAGACCAATCGAGGAAGTCAACCGAGGAACTCACCGCTGGCGCTTTTAGTTATTCGGTTATCGTTGCAATTACTAGTCGGTATAGATAATCGTCCTGTTAAAATAGGCAAGGCACTTTTAGTTAACCATTACGTTATAGTTGCAAAGACTTACTAATCGATTCAGATAGCATGATATAAACCCAAACCCAGCAGCTTGGTACTTTTATTCAGCCATTCCGTTGTAGTTGCAATACTTACTAGTCGATACAATCGTGGCGACAACCAAACAAGCAATTGTGGGCGATTAATTAGCCATTCCATTATAGTGAAGCTGATTACTAGTCATTATAAGTCAAATTTATAGCAAGAAACTTTAGTTATGCTTGTCTATGATCAAGAAATGTGCTCCAAGTCGTCCATATCCGCGACACGGCTTTCGGAAAGTTTTACGGCCGGGTGCACCAATAGCAACACACTCGATCAACCTCGAAAACCAAAACAAAACCCAACGAGGCTTTCACGTTGAACAATCACAGGATTCAGAATATTTCAGGGCCACCCTCAAGTAGATTCCCGAAGCTAGCGACTCGAGACGGCCTCAAGGTTTGTGGGGCCAGAACGATCGGGAACCCGAAAGTGTGGCTGGCTTGTCGATACCACGAACGGGTCACAATTCCTAAAAGACAAAGGTGCCTCGCACAATTTAAATACGAAGTAACATGGCATAAGTACAGATAGTAAAACACCTCAAACTAGTTTGTGGCCCCAAGAAATAAGATGAATCAAGCTCGCTCGGGGTCCCATATACCTCCGGATGTGGATAGCGCGATAAAACAAGGAATGTGAATCAAGTACTCGGGGTCTTCACGGACACAAGTGGGCGTTCGAAACCAAATATTATCTATCACCCACCGATGCCTCCGCTTATTTCAATTTTAGTTGTTAAACAGAAATTAAAGTGACGATAAGTAAAACTAGAATCATCTCAACATCAACATGCAATACATCAAGAATCGTGGCATATGACACACATCAAGACTTGAGCAAGCGACTACGACACGCAAGTCCAACTATCTACCAAACAATGGTAATAGGATGTGTCCAAGGCAAATATAGGGCTGCAAGGGATTTCACGGGTACGAAAACTAGAGCATCGCAACACAGATAGCAATAGATCAACAGGAAGGAGTAAATTACTATAAAGTAAGATAGGTAGAAAGGGGGAGATGCTCTTTGAAAACATTGTCGAAGGGTTCAACCGAAGATCGGGGCGAAGCTCACATCAACTCAACGGCCTTATCCGCGAAGAAGCAAAACACTAGAAGGAACACCGGATGCAATATTTAAGTTCGGCAGAAGATCGGCATGATGCATGCATGATGGATGGCATGGCAAGGTGCGGTGCAATTAGGTCAGATTAAGAGGAACCGGGGTCCCGACAATTAATTAGGTGGTGCAAGTTATTTAGATTCCCCCGCAATTAAATGTGGTTAAAACAAGGCAAGATAAGATACCGGTTCGCTACACAATTTTAAATGAGGCCAATATAAGGCTAGATTTGCCCGCATATGGGCCCCATATTTAATTATTAGGTGAATCGGCATAAGGCCCCCAAACCACAGATATGCATGCGAGATGAATGATTAAATATGCACAAGTTGTTATTATCTTATAAAATAGGGTTTCGGAAAGGGGTTCACACATTGAGGGTCTCGACGATCTTGGGGTTCCGGGGTTCGGGGTTCGGGGTCGGTCTCGGGGTCCAGGGTTCGACGGTTCGGTCTCGGCGAGAGCGTTCTCGGGTTACTGGGTAGAACTTGGCGCGTCCGGGTGCGGGACTTGGGTCGGTGTCGGGGCGCATCGGACTCTACTGGGTCGGTGCCGTTCTTGTCGTCGCGTAGGTCTTGTCGGGTCCACGGGGTCGGTCTTGCCGTTGCGAGGGTCTTGTCGGGTCCACGCCATCGAGGCGGTCTTGGTATCCGGGAGGGAGAACTTGGCGCTCCGCGGCGAAGTGCTTGTTGAACCGGTGGCGTTCTTGGCGAGCATCGGGTCCGGACTTCGCCTCCGGGAACGGGCCTTTGGATCCCGTGAAGGAGATCATGCGTCGGTGAGGTCGATCTTGTCGGCTCCACGGCTTCAGTTGTCGGTGTCGGAATCGAGTTTCACACTTTTAGCTTTCGGATCGGGGTCGTCCTTGCGACAATTGGCGTCAACACAAGTAGCTCGAGATCTTCGAAGACACACATGTAACCAATCACTTAGATGGCCTTCGTCTTGGTGAGCCACACTTGTCGGCAAGATGCAATGGGGGCAGACGGAGGAAGGAGAGGCCTAGCGGCGCGCCATGGCCAGGGGCACCAAGGACGGAGGGGCCCGGCGGCCTTGGCGCCAGGAAGACGGGCTCGACGGAGGCTCTGTGGCTGAGGACGGCGAGGCACGTAGCTTGGCAGGACGGGCTGTGGGCGCCACCTGGCGAGGGTGGAGGTCTGGGCAAGCCGGCGGTGGGGACGGTGGTCACGGCAGCGACGGCTTCCGGAGTAGCCACGGCGAGGCGAAGGGAAAGGGACGGCAAGTGAGGCAGGCTTAGTGGCGATCCGCGGACGGCCGGCGAGGTGACGGCCCAGGATGACCGGACCTTGGCGGCAGGGTCCATGGCGGCGCGGCCGGACCGAGCGAGCGGCGGCGGGCAGGGTGCTGCGGGGTCGCGGGATGTGGCCGGGCCGAGGCGGCCGAGGCGGGCGAGCGAGCGGACTGGCTGGCCGGAGAGGGCGGCTCGCGGAGAGGAGCCGGGCGCGCAGACGCTGGGCGGTGGCCCGTTGACGCGGCTGGCCCGCGCGGTGGAGCGGTCGGGAAGAGGGGCCGCTAGGCGGGCTCGCCCGGCGCGCAGTGAAGGGGCGGCGTGGGAAAAAAGCTGGGGAGGCAGCGTCGTGAGGTTGGGGACGGGGAGCGCGGAAGCGGTTCTGGGTGGGGCCTGTGGGAGCGGGTTGGACCGGCGGGTGGGGGACGGGAGTGGGTCCGGGGGGTCGGTGGCATGGTGGGGCGGCTGAGGGGTGAGGGAGTGGGGGCTGCATGCGTGCATGCGTGGGTGTGGGGCTGAGGGATTGGTGGTGAGAGAATCCAGGGAGAGAGGAGGGACAAGTGGCGGCGAGGGATTGGTGTGGGTTTGGGGTGTCTTGAGGTGGCGGTGATAGGAGGGTGAGGTGAAAGGGGCTGGGTAGAATAGTTGGTGACTTTAGGATTAAGGGTGGACCGTTGGACCGATTTGTCAGACACGGGGGTGGTCGTTGGGTTCCTGCCTGATCGCCTACTAAAATAAATATAATTTTATTTGTTTTGAATAACACCATCTGCAAACTGAACGCAACAACAAAAATATTCCATGACCGGTTTGAATTTGAAAACAAGGTAGGGCGTTTGGAAAACAAATCGGGTTTTGCGAAATACTTTTTGACGAACAACACATGATGATGACGATGCAATGCACAAATTCAACGCGATTTTCTAGTAGTGGTTTTGCGGGATGCCACAATTCGACACCACTAACAATGGATCTCGCCCTCGAGATCCGCCTCATGGTACCGGAAGGAAGGTCGGCGATCCTCGTCTTCTCACTTCGGGTAGATCCTCGCGACACCACTAACGAGGGTTCATCCTCCATCTTGAAAACGGCGACACCACCAACAAAGGGTTGTTGCTCCTGATCGTCGAGAGAACACTCCGGGGACAAAAAGGTCGAAGGTAGGGGTATCAACAAATAAAGCCACCCCTAACTTCCGTGGACGGAGTAAATCTTGGATCATGACCGATGTACAAGAGCGAATGATAAGAGTAGTCGGATGGTGATCAGTCCATCGCGCACCCAAACCATTACTCTGCACACGAATAGGCGGATTATGCAACCAACTCTCGGGATTAGACTGAAGATCTTGACAAGCGAGGTTCGGAACAACGGAGTGATGCAGACTCTGCATCGGATCTGGCATAGAGGATGTCGTCGCGTCGGAAAACACCGGGAGGCACAAACAAGGAACAAGAAGGAGACCACAGACGAAGGATTCCTCGGCAGCATGAACACCGGACGTAGCATCACCGTTATCAAAGAAGGAAGCGAAACCCTAAAGGTACAACGGAAACCCAACCACGAGAATTCCTGGACTCGAAGAAAGAGACGAGAGCGGATTCAAAACACGTAGAGGTAAGAGTGGAATAGCGGCCAGAAGGAATAAAATCAGACCTAATCGGAACTATCCAACCGATTTTCAAAATAGTTTTGACAATCTACTTGCCGTTAGCTAGGTTATACCACAGTGGACTTGTGGGTATCGCCCGCCGAGCTCGATACCACTCAGTAACACCCTCGAATCGGACCTATGCAAGTTTGAGCAAAATTCGCCAAACCGCAGAAAGCGATTCAAAGGTGCCACCAGCACTTTCGTGCGGGTGGAAAGCGAAGTAATAACATTACAACAGTCCTCGATGGGACCCAGAGCAGATATATATAACTTGACTCAAAGAGTCAAGAATACAGATATAATATACAAAGATCCAAATCACCTTGAAAGCGATAGAGCGTCCGACTACGGACAAGATGCAAATGGGGCTAAGAGCCACGAAGAATAACCAATGGCGTCCATAACCTGCCCGAGCCAAGCGGAAGGGTAACCTGCTAACGGCGTCGATCACAAAACACCTTAAACAAAGGGGTGCCGACAAAGGGCAAAGGAAAAGAGAGGCGTCGATCGAGGCGATTACTGCAGCGAGGCTAGAATTCGGCGGTCCTCGCCTACATAGGTGTGGTGGACTGAGCGGCAGCGGCAGCATGCGCTAAACAACCTATAGAGACTCGATATAACTGGCGGATGTCAGAGAGGGGTGAGAATGACCTATCCGGATCCAACCTGAAGCTAACACCAAACAAAACCATCCTGGTGTTTCCCCCTCGAGACCAATCGAGGAAGTCAACCGAGGAACTCACACCGTTGGCAGTTTTAGTTATTCGGTTATCGTTGCAGCAATTACTAGTCAGGTATAGATAATCGTCCTGTTAAAATAGGCAGTGGGCACTTTTAGTTAACCATTACGTTATAGTTGCAGCACTTACTAATCAGTTACAGATAGCATGATATAAACCCAAAACCCAGCAGTTGTTGGTACTTTTATTCAGCCATTCCGTTGTAGTTGTAATACTTACTAGTCAGATACAATCGCATAGCGACAACCAAACAAGCAATTGTGGGCAGTATTAGCCATTCCATTATAGTGAAGCTGATTACTAGTCATTATAAGTCAAATTTATAGCAGTAAACTTTAGTTATGCTTGTCTATGATCAAGAAATGTGCTCCAAGTCGTCCATATCCATGGACACGGCTTCGAGAAAGTTTTACGGCGGGGTGCACCAATAGCAACACACGCTCGATCAACCTCGGAAAAACCAAAACAAAACCCAACGAGGCTTTCACGGTGAACAATCACAGGATTCAGAAATATTTGAGGCCACCCTCAAGTAGATCATAGCGAAGCTAGCTGACTCGAGACGGCCTCAAGGTTTGTGGGGCCCGGTGGCACAGGAACCCGAAAGTGTGGCTGGGCTTGTCGATACCGTAAGCGGGTCACAATTCCTAAAGCGACAGGTGTGCCCCTACAATTTAAATCTGATAACATGGCATAAGTGCAGGATAGTAAAACACCTCAAACTAGTTTGTGGCCCCAAGAAATAAGATGAATCAAGCTACGGCTCAGGGGGTCCCATATACCTCCGGGATGTGGATAGCGCGATAAAACAAGGAATGGAATCAAGTACTCGGGTCTTACGGGACACAAGTGGGCGTTCGAAACCAAATATTATCTATCACCCACCGATGCCTCGCTTATTTCAATTTTAGTTGTTAAACAGAAATTAAAGTGACGATAAGTAAAACTAGAATCATCTCCAACATCAACATGCGGCAATACATCAAGAATCGTGGCATATGACGACACACATCAAGACTTGAGCAAGCGACACGACACGCAAGTCCAACTATCTACCAAACAACGGTAATAGGATGTGTCCAAGGCAAATATAGGGCTGCAAGGGATTTCACTGCACGAAACTAGAGCATCGCAACACGGATAGCAATAGATCAACAGAAGGAGTAAATTACTATAAAGTAAGATAGGTAGAAAGGGGAGATGCTGCTTTGAAAACATTGTCGAAGGGTTCAACCAAGATCGGGCGCTCACATCAACTCAACGGCCTTATCCGCGAAGAAGCAAAACACTAGAAGGAACAGGATGCAATATTTAAGTTCGGCGGAAGATCGGCATGATGCATGCATGATGGATGGCATGGCAGGTGCGGTGCAATTAGGTCGATTAAAACCGGGTCCCGACAATTAATTAGGTGGTGCAAGTTATTTAGATTCCCCGCAATTAAATGTGGTTAAAACAAGGCAAGATAAGATACCGGTTCACACACAATTTTAAATGAGGCCAATATAAGGCTAGATTTGCCCGCATATGGGCCCCATATTTAATTATTAGGTGAATCGCATAAGGCCCCCAAACCACAGATATGCATGCGAGATGAATGATTAAATATGCACAAGTTGTTATTATCTTATAAAATAGGGTTTGGAAGGGGTTCACATTGAGGGTCTCGACGATCTTGGGGTTCCGGTTCGGGTTCGGTCGGTCTCGGGGTCCGTGGTTCGACGGTTCGTCTCGGCGAGCGTTCTCGTTCTCGGGTAGAACTTGGCGGCGTCCGGGCGGGACTTGGTCGGTGTCGGGCGACGGACTTCACGGTCGGTGCCGCTCTTTGTCGCTGGTAGGTCTTGTCGGTCCACGGGTCGGCTCTTGCCGGCGAGGGTCTTGTCGGGTCCACGCCATCGAGGCGGTCTTGGTATCCGGGAGGAGAACTGGCCGCCCGCTGGCGCTTGTTGAACCGGTGGCGCTTCGGGCAGCATCGGGTCCGGACCGCCTCGGAACCAGGCCTTTGATCCCGTGGAAGGAGATCATGCGTCGGAGGTCGATCTTGTCGGCTCCACGGCCCAGCTTGTCGGTGTCGAATCGAGTTTCACACTTTAGCTTTTGATCCGGGTCGTCGCCTCTTGGCGACAATTGGTGTCACCACAAGTAGCTCAGAGATCTTCAAAGACACACATGTAACCAATCACTTAGATGGCCTTCGCTCTCAAATTTAGCAGCTACACACTTGCTGGGTCAAAGATGCAACAGTGGGGCCGAAGGACGAGAGGAAGGAGAGGTTCTAGCGAAGGCGGGCGCCCATGGCCAGGGGCACCAAGGACTTGAGGGCCCCGCTGGTTACTTACCGGGCGTTGTGAATACTATGTGGGCCGATTTGAGGCGGCTCCTGCCGAGGACGGGCGAAAGTAACGCGGCCGGGCGGCGGACGGGTCAGTGGGGCGTCTACTGGGCCAGAGGGGCGCTGGAGGTCTCAAGGGCGAGCCGGGCGCTGGGATCTGTGGGTGTCACGGGGTCGGCCTGACAAGCGGCCCCTGTGAGCCGGGCCACCGGGCGAGGCGAGCGTGAAGCCGGGAGGACGGCTGGCAGTGAGCCGGGGCAAGGCTGGCGGCGGCGACCGATCACAAGGGACGACGTGCCGGCGAGGCTGGGACGGCCCCAGAGATGACCGACGACATGGCTTATAGGTTCATACATGATGGCCTCACATGGGTGGCCGGACTAAGTGAACAGAGGGCCATACAAGCACCACAGCGGCTACAAGGGCAGGTGCCGTGGTCAGTCGTACGTGATGGCCGGGAGCCGGGCCGGCGGCCGAGGCGGGCGGAGCGAGCTGGTTCGGCTGGGTCCCGGCCGAGAAAAGGCTAAGAAGTTTCGCGTGTACGGAAAGCGTGAGTCAGCTGGTCAAAGGGCCGCAAGTGCAGACGGCGCAGACAAGAAGGTGCTGGCCCCGCTGACGCGGCTGGCGGGTTAAGTGCTCGCGCGAAGGACAAGGTCTGTCGGTAAGAGGGGTCATTGCCGGGGATGGGCTGCTACAAGGCGAAAGCAGCGATGGTGAGTAGGGCTATGCGGCTGTGGGTAAAAAGAAAAAGCTCAAGCGGAGGCCGCGGTGCAGAGAGGTCTGGGGGACGTGGACTGCGCGGTGGGAAGGCAGGTTCGTTGCGGGCTGGGGCACCAGGGGCGGGAAAGGGTTGGAATCAAGGCAAAGTGGACGGAGCTGGGTCCGCGCGGGCCGGGCAGCATGGTGGTGGGGCTACTGCTGAGGGCGAGGGAGTTGGGGCTGCATGCGTGCATGCGTAAAGCGCGCAGGGCTGGAGGGATTAAAGAGAGAATCTGTGGAGTAGAGTGAGGGACAAGTGGCAGTCAGAGGATTGGTGGCTTGGGTTTGAAGCTGTCAGGTGGCGAAGCCGGAAGCCGAGCAGGGTGAGGTGTGGAAAGTGGGCTGGGTAGAATAGTTGAAAGACTTCAGGATTAAGGGTGCCGGAGACTGTTGGACCGACGGTTTGTCAGAGCACGGGTGGTCGCTCGGTCGACGTACTGGCCTGCTCGAACGCCTCCCTACTAAAATAAATATAATTTTTATTTGTTTTGAATAACACCATCTGCAAACTGAACGCAACAATAAAAATATTCCGCACCGGTTTGAATTTGAAACAAGGTA
>CP125978.1:95618103-95733142 GCA_030063025.1 Avena longiglumis
TTTTAATCGGTACTGTTATGCCATACATCGATATCGGGATTACCATTTTTTGTGAGACATAACAAAATTGGATACCTGATACATCATCCATTACAAACCATACATAAGGTCTTACACAAATAAGGATCTCATGATCCAGGTCTTAATACACCGAGCGGCAAAATCGTCAATAATAATAAAGGTGGCGTAAGCGACTCCATCTTGAAGTCACGGAGCAATGCGGCGATGGGGAGATGATCCTAGTTGCCGTAACCTTCCTGGGGTCCTTCATCTTGGTACTCCTCTTCATAGTCAGCCACGGAATAGCGGGGGACAAAGCCATGAGTACTCTTCAAGTACTACTGAACTAATACTAACAAGTGAAGGGGGTGTTTGTAGTAGGACACTAAGATCTAGGGTTGTTTTGCAAAAAGCCAGATTTACCTCTACTAAGTTCAGAAGCAATAAAAGCTAGTTGAAATTTTATATCACCTAAGTGGGAACTTGTATCTCATGCCACAACTCTGTTGTGGTCAAGTCAAATTATCAATTCATTCCACAAGTCATTTTGAAAACATCGGCGGGGACAGTGTAAGCCACTCCAACTGTCCATAACAGCGGTGACTATTAGAATAGTTTGACACTCTGCGGAGATTGTACACTTTCACCACAACATTCGATACATCCGTCGAGAACAAATCCTGAATTCACCATACTCGGTATCGGATAATCAATCCTAACCTTTCAATTACACGCCCTAGTATAGGCACCTCTCCTGTGAGTTTGGCCTCCCAACCATGACCAACTGTCATCTTGGGTACTGCACAGGTGGACAATTTTCACAAGGTATCCTCATCTCATACCTTGGCCGTGAGGGAACCCATACTAAGGTATATAAGTTTCCAGTCAAGCCCTACCCAATTTTCGGGTATTGTGGTTGTATGGTAAAATTGGAATGGTATCGCATCCAGACAACCCTCAGTTTTATAAAGGGCTAAGGCTCATGCCTCAACATTTTCATCATCCAAATCATCTGATGTTTCGGAAACACATGTCAAAACAACTCAGTAGAATGACTCATCATTCTAACGCTTTCATAACCATTTTCCACCAAGTATTCCCATCTAAAGTTGATCAAGTTTTATGCTTAGCACTAGCATCTACAAGTGGGGGTGAGTACTAATGAGGGGTGGTAAACAAGTGGAGTTTTAACTAAGTACCATCTCATGCCTTAGGATGACATCAAGATTATCTAGCTTAGGCCAAATTTAATGCTCTTTATGCCACCTTCAATTATCTTCCTAGAATCTACAAGTCACTTAAGTAAACTCTAAGAAATAGCTTTGATAAAGAAATAAAGTAGAAATCTTGCAAGTAAAACTAGGAATGGGGTTATCAAGTGGGGATGATCACATATGATTAAAGCATATAGTTGGCATGGTAACAAGCAAGTATTGCTTGCATAGAGTATCGATATAAGCTTGCTAAGTTAATAGCTTGCAAGTATTGTGCATAGGTCGACTTGATTAGTAAAGGCTTGCCTTGTGGAACGGTGGTTGAAGTTCTCCTCGGCTTCTTCTTAGTATCCTCCTTACTCCTCGTATCCTTGGTCGGTACTAGCGTCTATAAATAATCTGAGGTACACAATCACAAACAATACTTAAATACTTTCAATCATCACACAAAGGGTTCTATAGATGATCTAGCATCATCATTAACATTACAATATTTAAGCATTTGCATTATTTGTTGTTTTAGAAAAGTAATTTCTACTCATTGAAAAACTACTTAAGATTTAATATTCTCCAACTCAAACATGGGATCATGTTGACACATGTCATCACCACATATTTGATTACATGGGAATGTGATTTAAAAGTGGTGTCACAATTTAATAAGGTTTCCCCTTTTTTATTTTAAATAAAATAAATGACTAGAAATGCCTATGTGGCATTCTTTTATTACTTGAACATTATCTACGTAAGTAAACCCATATGTTTTATATATTCTGAAGGTATGATCAAATGTGATTTTTGAGAGTTGGAATCAACTCAAAAGCTATTATGGTTTAAATTTGAAAATGTTTAAATGTAGAAAACACGCCTTGTTATTTTTACCAAGGTTGATCTCTGAGATCCAAATGATTTGAATCAACGCTTGGATTTAGCATTTCAATATATTTATAACAAAATTGGTTTCATGCAATTTGGTTTCTTGAATCGAGCTGGGTTGATTTTTGAAACTAGATGAGAACTGAGTTTGAATATAAATAGAAAAAGCTAAATTCAAAGGAGTGGGCTGCACGGGAAGGGTTATTGGGCTGACCTAGTGTCACTCCATGGCCTTGGCATAGCCCGGGGTCTCTTGGCGGTGGCTCATAAGCAGTTATGCAGGCGATGTGGTGCGTTGGATTAGAAGTGAGATCAGCGGTGAGGGTAAATCAGCGATGAACAAGTCACCGTCGACTCGAACCCTAAGCGGCTCGGTAGGGGTGCATAGAGGGGCATCCGGGGCTCGGTGGCGGCGGGCGGGCAAGCGACAAAAGTCGACGGCGGAACTTCGGGGGTGGTCACGGCAGCTCCGGGGTGGACTAAATCAAGGGCTCCTTTCTTCTCTAGGCGGCTCCGCGCCAATTCGACGAACTGCTCCTCCTCATACTCTATCTAAGGATGGAATGATCAGGAGTGAGGGTGAGATGGTGTGAAATCGGCGAAGTCGTCTCCTTTTATAAACTCGACAATGAGGCCAAGGAGGATGGGCAAACACGGCTGCGGCTAAAGACATGGCGAGGTTGGCGATCGTGAATTGGTCTCCTGGTGATGCTCTAAAGCTTAAATTGCGCGTGTAGGGACGGTGGAAAATGGTGAAAACGCGGTGCTCTGCGGCGAGGCGAACTTCTGGCGGTAGCTCTGAGAATGCAGGCGTGAAAGCGAACATGTCGGTGGTCTCCACAGGGGACAGTGGGGTGCATCTTTGTCGGGCGGCCAGGCTCGGTGGTGTTGCGTGGGAGCAGCGTCTTGTCTTGTGTGTCGGCATGGTCGACAATGACGCAGGCCTTGACGTTCATGGTCGATTTTGTCTTTGAGCTAGGGCTGGTCGAGAGGGGCGGTGTGGCATGGGCTGCATGATAGACAAGGTTGGCACGTCTAGTTCTTCTCCTAGCTTGCTGTCCACACTGGGGTGACAAGTGTGCTCTCGGTCTGCTCACCATTGATGGCATTGGCAAGCTCACAGTGGTGCTAGAGATTAGTTAAGGTTGCTAGATGATCTACTAAGGCTAGTTGTAACCAGAGAGGGAACAAGGTTGGCCCAAAACACTACTCAACATAGTGTTTTTGATTTTGTTGATTGCATGCAACTTTGTTTGATGAAATGGCCGCAAGAACTTGAGTTTTGAATTTTGAAAAGATTTTTGGTGGGTGTGCTAGGAATGTGCTGGTGATACTGTGGATGCTTGGGTTTTGAAAATTAATCTTGTTTGAGTGGTTTTTGAAATAGTGGGATCTTCCCATATGAAATAGATTCAATTTTAAACTGTCATTTAAACTAAGCATTTAAATGATTTTGCATGATCACAAAGTGGGCCTTGGTACCTTATTATGAGTACTATCAAGGGGTGCAAAGATCCATACATGTTTCTGTTAAGTTCGAAAGAGGATTAGAGATAGCGTAGGCATGGGAGTTAATTTGGCCAGTGACCATTCACTTAGGGCCCGGAGTTCTTTAAGTGGCTCTCCCGAGCTTCCCTACGGCTACGGGAAGCCGGTTCATGCGGTGTCGAAGGAATGACCACGGCAGATCTGCAATCGGCAGCGAGTAGTAGAAACGAGGGCAAGGCGGCCTGCCATCTGCGGTCTGAGATGAGGGCAAAGACACAGGGTTTTACCAGGTTCGCCCCCAGGAGGCAAGACCTACTCTGCTAGATTGTATTATGGAGGTGTTTACAATGGGCGAACTCGGCGACTAGGCGAGTTGCTTGGGTGTATGAAGGCGATGTCTCTACTCACCCATAGGGAGGCTTATATAGGGTCACCTCCCTAGGGTTTACATATCTCAACCGATTCGGTTACAACTTGGTAATCATTTAACCTAGACAATGCAGGCCTATCCGCTCGCTGGGCCTTCAACTTCCAATCGCTGATACCTTCTTTGGCTTTGGTCCACTCATGGATTCTGCAGGCCCTCGCCAGCCCTTGGACCCGATCGGAAGCGTCACCGAGTATACCCCAATAGGTGTATCCCCATCGGTGGTCCCAGGGCCGTCGTTGATTAGGCGTGGTGGCTCTTTGGCGATCGGAGTATCGACTTCAAGTTGGCATCGATCCGAATCGTCGGCGGGCTCTGTATAAAGGAAAAATCCGGTGAACCGAGTGGCGTCTTGGGCGAGTCGAGCCAACAGACAGCGGTCTCGTGAGTGTCTTAACGAACGAGTGGCTAAGTTGGACCGTCGGTGGTCAAACTAGCCGTTAAGGTAACCGCGGTAACCAGGTGTAATCATCGGCGATGGCCTGATTTGGCGGACGCTCCCACTATAAAGAGGAATGGTAGGCTATCGCCAACCGCCCACCATTTTCTCGAAATCGCACATCTTCCTTCCCTCGATTCCATGATCCAATCGACCGCAATCCTCAGGCCTCCGAACAGATCCTCGTGGCCCTCTCCAAGAACATGGGTAGATCCAAATGCACCGGGCGACTGGCCTCCTTGAGGCCGGAATCTGGGCACTGGCTGGCGTATCCCTTGGCCAGAAGCGATCCCAAACCAGCGAGAGAGAGGATTCGTGTTTCTCCACCACCTCGGCGGGGTTAGGGTTTCCCATCTTTGTTCTTCCGGCGTTTACTGCGCCTACTCGGGATCAGCCCTCGGATCTGGGTCCCCACAGCATCGAGCAGCTCGCCATCTTAGTGGCGTTACTGAGTGCTACTACCGGCCCTACTTTCCCTTGTGGCAAGATCTTCCATGGGACGGATCGGCGCGAGGAGGCGAGCGACCCAATGCTAGCGGCGGCTTAACTCAGCTCAAATCCAGCCTCCTTCTTGACCTGATCTTTGCCAAAGCGACAAGTGGTTGAAAAAGTCATGGTTCTATGTGACCGGGCGACTCGAGGGCGAAGCGGCGATCGCGGTGCCTAAAGCTAACCGAAACCCACGCCATCTCTGGGTCGGCAAGCTCCCGGCGACCGGCGGATGGTCGTCGACGAGATACTCCGGACCATCCCGTGGTGCGAAGAAGAAGGACTCAGACGGTAAACTTGTACAATTGTTGGCTTGGGCGGCTCGTTCCACTCGCCGCGCGACCATTACATGTACGATTACGGGCAGGAGACTCGACAGCTTGCCTCGCCAGTGGAAGCGGAGACTACCTCTCCGGCCGAAGAAGATCACCCAGCGACATACGTGGATCACGAGGCTGTGGTACCTCCCTACACCTTGAAGCGTCCGGCTCCGCGGTAATCCTTTTATCTTGTTCGCGATCGCGGCGTATGCGCAGTCGCGGTAAATCTAACTCTGTTGTACTTGCTAGCTGTTCCAAGTGGTGGAAGGTGGTTACCACCCGCCCGGCGAGAACCCGGGCCATCCGCCCGAGGATACAAGCGAAATCGCCACCGCCAAAACGAGGGCAGCGGGCGAGTCAGAGATCGCCCCACTGGTCCGAAAGACCCGCGGGCAGCGTCAGCGAATCGGCGGCGGAGCCTCGGCGTCATAGCGGCAACGGCGAACTCCGAGACCACCTCGGCCGTCGTGGTATGAAGAAGAAGAAGAAGGAGGAGGCGAGGGCCCCCGGAGAAGGAAGGCAAAGCCGCCAAAGGTGGCTTCACCACCACACTCAGCGGCAGCTCCAATGCCTGCCGATGAGCTGGTGGCCAGCGCGCAGTCCGGCAACCCCAGCTAGATGCGCCGTCTCTGAGCTCCGGCTGGCCTCAATGCCTCCGCCATTCGCGTCGGTTTACGGGCTAGGGAAGGCTCCGGTTGTGGCGACCGCCTCTCAAGGAGGTCCCGCGGTGACCTCGCCCATGAGGAGGCTCCGGCGGTAGCCCCAACTCACGAGGAGGCCTCCGCGAAGCTGAGGCGCCAACCGCTAAATCAACGTCAAAGCCGTCCGTATCCCCCGGCAATCACAGGAATTGGGGCTTGAAATCGCGATTAGGCCACAGTGGAAAAACCGGGCAGCCTTAAATGCAGGGGCTGCGTTTCATTCGGTCGCCAAGTGAGTGCATTACCTTCCCTGCTTTCCTTTAGTACTTTGATTGTCTTTTATTGATTTGATTCAATGTGCGGGACGGAGTGAAAAGATGGGTCACCCGACCGTGGCCAAGGTACCCTCACTTGTTGGCGAGAAGACCCTTCTGCAAGAGGAAAAGTGATGAGTCGCCGCCTCAACGGAGGGCAAGAAGGCCAAGGGCGAACATCGTCACCGTCTCTGACGGCGTGGCGGCGCCCGGTGGACCAGCGGTGGAGGCGGCCGCGTCTCTGAGGCGTTCCTTGCCTGAACCGGAGAAGCAACTTCCTTTGGGGCGGGCGCCTGGGTGCAACCTTCCCCGTTTCCACGACCAAGGAGGCGCGGCGAGTGGGGCGCAACCCGAGCCGCTCCGGGAACCATCAGCGTTGAGATACGACCAACGTCGAACTGCCGGCGCTGCTTGCATCTGTGGGCGTGGTGCAACTTCACGGCATGCTTGATGCGGCCATCCGGTACCTCGGTCCCGAGGATCAGGTCGATTGCTCGGCAGCTTGATCCTTATTATTACTGTTTTGTTCTTTGAATCCAGTCCCAGAGTGCGTGTCGCTAAATTTTAAGCGGATATGCACCGTGAGGAATACAAATGATGCCGGTCCCGAGTGCACACCGCTAAATTTTAGCGGGTGGGCCAAAGGCTCGTGACCGCCAGGTCCCAGTGCCCGCTAGATTTTTAGCGGGTGAGCCTTTGAAATTCGTGTATGCTGACTTTGGAGGTGTGCGGTCTGTTGGAGTCGTGAGCGATTAGCTATGAAAGCGGCTTAGAAAGAGTTGTCCGCTCTCCAAGAAGCAAACAGGAGCTTCGGGTTGTTCTGCCTTGAGTGAGTGGCTCGCCGAGGCTTGTCCCTATTTGGAGGTGGGCGGTCTCTGCGTTAGGCACCGCCGAGCAGAAGATCGCCAACCTCGAGCGCGAACTGCGGGAGGCAAAAGAAGAAGCAAGCGCGGCGAACGGGCGGGCGAAGGCCGCCGTAGCGGCCGCGGAAGAAGACCGAAAGGCGTCGGAAGCCATTATTGTTGGGCTTCAGGACGATCATACATCGCTTCAAAGTTTCATCACAGGACTCGCCGCCCATTGCTTGGTGAGTCGTCTTCTGTCTTTTGGTTGTATTGTTTGTGGTTTCCATGGTACTCATACTTGTCTCCTTCTCGCGGTCGTGTTATTGGCTGCCAAGAAGAAGCGAACTCTCTTGGCGAGGGAATGCGTAAGCATGCTCGTCGACTCGGCGGCCTATCGGCGGCGATGCATCCGCTCCTACCTTCAAGAGATATGCCCACGGAGTTATTCAGTGACCTCGTTGAGGTGTGGGAGTACTTGGAGAAAGGCGCCCGGTCGTGAGTTCATGGCCAGCGGTCGGCGTTTACGTCATGAGCGTCGGCGACCTTGAGCCTTGGACTCGCCCACTTCCCGAGGACTTGATCTCGGCGACGTGGCAGTGGGTACCCTTCGTCATTGGCGGTGGACCTGTCGAGGTTCTCAAGCTGCAGAGCGATGCGACCAGCGTACTCGGGCGTGTCTGGCGATGGGCGACCTCCTTCCTACCGAAGCGGTCGTCGCTCCAAGCGACCCGAGGCCGCCTCATCGCGACTTCAAGGTTGAGCAACATTTCTGCTCGGCGATGGCGGGTGAGCTGACATATCCGTCAAACCCGTACGCGTTCATCCGTGGCGCGGGATCTTTGGCGCCTCGTCGTCAGCCTAACGAGAATAGTGTAGTTTGCCTAGATGTGTTAGCGATTCTGCCGGTAGGCATATTTTGTAATGTAAGACAATGCGATATGCGACTGAATGGAGCGTTGTGTTCATTTGCTATTTGTTTGTGTGTTTTGGATTGACTTTGGGTGAGTCCCCGCGTCCGCCCTTTTGTGGGGTTCACCTCATATATGATGTTTATTGTTTATCATGTGTGTTGTTAGTTTAGTCGACTCGCGGAGCTCGGAGAGCGATCGTGGCGACTCCATTGTCTGCTGTACTTTTACCGTTTTCCGTCTGTGAGCGGGGGCTTGAGTCCCCGGCGTGGTACTTATTTCAAGCGCGACTCGAGGTGGTTGAGGACCCAGCGTTGGTGTGGCGCGTCACTCCTGCCTGCCGTGGGTCGATCGTGGCGAGTCCTAAGCGTGCTCTCTTACTTGGCGTTTCCACTGTCCGTCGCGGCAATGGTATTGATCCCCGGCGTGGTACTTAGCCGTTCGGTCGCTCTGTGAGGATCACGGAGGACCGAGTATTTGTGAAGCGAGGCGGTTGTCTTGGTTAGTAAAACCCGATCGAGCTAAGCGACTCCGATGGGGCTCCGGTTGGCGTTTTCGTGGGCGATGCAAGACCTGAAATGATTGATGCTCTCATCGCACTACTTAGCCGTGCGGTCATTGTACCAAGGTTGACTTCGTATTTTAGCATGGCCTTTGTTAATTACAGTCGAGTGGCACAAGGCATGGAGAGTAGGCGAATTTTGCGGTAACCGTTTCTTTTATTCATAGCGGTGGAGTACATATGTGGGGTTCTAGGAATAGAACTTAGGAGAGATTTACATTCCATGGCAGCAGCGTCGAGTTCGCCGTCAGCAGACGTCGGCGAGGTAGTAAGCGTCGTTGCGAGTACGCTCCCAATGGCGAGCGGGCCTTCCACGGAGGAGAGCTTGTGCATGCCTTCTTGTCTGGATCGGGCGTAACACGGTCGCCTTCTGGAAGGTGGGTTTTCACCGTCGGTACGTGGTGGCGGAGTCCTGGCGATAGATGGAGGTGCGATCGGGCGGTCGTGCTTCGTCGAGTTAGTCGAGCCCATCTTGGCGGGCCAGCTCGTTTCGGCCTCCGTAGTGGGCGACCCAGCGAGTCGTGTTCGAGGTCGGTGGGCATGGCTTGGTAGTAGTAGACCATGAAGAAGGAGTGAATCCGTCGACCTGTTGGCCAGTGCGGATTCCCCGGATAATGGAGGAGCTCGTCGACCCGGCATCAGGCGCTCGAGTGGTACTTGGAGTGGCCGGGCCGTGGAGGATGCTGGTTGGCTCGTTCCGCTGGCCATTGGATTAGGATGTCGACCGGCGGTCGAGCGGATGTGGTGCTCTTCGCAAAAATTCGGCCATTGCTCCTTGGCGAAGTTTGTGCCGTTGTCCGTGATGATGCTGTTGGGAACCCGTGGCGATATATGAGCTCGCGTAGGAACTTAGTGGCGGTCTTCCGTCGCATTCCGGACTGGCTTGGCCTCTACCCACTTCGTGAATTTATCGTGGCGACCAGCGGTGGGTGTAACCAGAGGGCCTTCTTGAAGGGGCCTACCATGTCCATGCCCACACGGCGAATGGCGGTGATGGGGATTGTTTTGGCCGGCTCGATGCGTCGATTGGCGTGCCGGCACCGGCGCATCTTTGGGCCAGTGTCGGCAGCGTCGGCGTGTCGATGGGCGGTAGAAGCCGTGCCGCATAGCCTTGGCGACCGAGGAAGCGGCGGCGGCGTGGTAGCGATCGCTGAGTGGATGTCGTGGAGGATTTTGCGTCCTTCAGCGGTTGGGCAGCGTTGGAACACGCCGATCTTTGCGCTTGTGTAGTTACGCCGTCGATGATGGTGTAAGACTTGCATCGGCGATCATTCGGCGTTGTTTACGTCTGCTGGCGGTGCAGTTTCGGTGGCGATGTAGGGCTTGGTCGGTCGTGCGGCTCGGTGATGAGTCGACCAAGGCTGCCTCTGGTTGGGCGGGACTCGATGTCGATCTCGCCGGGAGGCGATGGCGTGAAGTGTGTCGAACACGCGGCGGGTGGTGCGGTCGAGCCGACCCGATCGAGAGGCGTCGGCCTCCTCGTTTTCCTCTGTCGATCCACTCGGCGGTGAAGTGGCCGCCCACCTTGTCCACCTCTTGGCGGTACACCGCCATGGTGAGAGGCGGTCGCGAGTGCGGCGACTTGCCTGGTCGAGTCTCCGTAGCATCAGGCGATTGGCGCTCATCTCGCTGCGGCTCGCATGCTGGAGTAGGGCCTATTCAGCCATGTTGTTGGTGCGGCGTGAATTCGAGGCGGAGGATAGCGGAGCTTATCGCCTTTGGTGAGGTCACTATCCCGCTCTGCGCGTCGCGTTCTTGGACCCGTCGAAGTGCAGGCTCGATGTGGAAGTCTGGCGGCTTCTCGGCTCTTGGGCCTCTTCGATCGGCGAGGAAGTCGCGATGCTGCGACTTGTCGCCTTCATGGCTCGTATTTAATGTTGTGGACACCCGATCTCGGCCCACTTGGCGACCCGCGGTCGCCTCGCGATTCGGATGATATCTTGTAGTGGTGCTGAGGCGACCGTGATCGGGTGCTCCTGGAAGTAGTCTGGCGGGCTGAGCCCTGAACGCGTATACGGTTTTGGTCTGTGGGTATCGCTGGCGCGACTCGGTGAGAACCTCGCGATGTAGTACACGGCCGCTAGAGGCGCTCCTTTCCTTCCTCTGGTCGTTCGGCGACCATTCTGGTAATGACGGCGGCTCGGGCGCCGCATGGCGTAAACCAGCATGGGCTCTTTGTCGACTGGTGAGAGTAGTGGTGCGGAGTAGCACCTTTTGAGGTCGCGGAGCGTCGTCCGCCTCCTTGTCCCCTTTGGAAGGTGGGGTTCTTCTTGTCGGCGGTATAGGGCATCGCCTTCGCCCGAGGATGAACGGCCCGAGCCGCTACTCACCCGACCACGGGCGTCGCGCGAACACTTTCGGGTTTGCCGAGGCGATCGTGTCGATCTTCGTTGGGTTTGCCTCGATCCCTCGTTTGGAGCAGCGTATCCCGGTAGTTGCCAGCGGGTACGAGAAAGGTGCACTTGCTGGATTGAGCTTTATCTTGTACCTTCGCAGTTGGCGAAGGTCTACGCTAGGTCGGCGGTAGAGTCGCCTTGGCGGCGGATTTCCGACCACGTCGTCGATGTAGCGTGGATGTTGCGCCAATTTGGCTCGCGAGGCATTCTTGCATGCATTTGGTAGGTTGCTCGGCGTTCTTGAGGCCGAAGGTCATGGCGGTGTAGCGAAGGCTCGAATGGCGTGATGAGCGCGTTTCTCCTCGTCCTCGACAGCCATTTTGATCTGGTTATACCGAGTAGGCGTCGAGGAAACAGCGACTCGAACCCGCGGTGGAATCGATTATCGATCGATCAGCGGGAGGAACTGCTCCTTTAGGCGGCGCTATTGAGTTTGTGTAGTCGATACACATTCTCCGGTCCGTTCTTCTCGACCAAGACTGGGTTTGCCAGCCACTTGGAGTATTTAATTGGCGGATGAAGCCGGCGGTAAACGCTGCACTTCCTCGGCGATTGCCCGCAGCGTTCTTCGTTGAAGGGCGTAGCGATGGCTTGAGTCGCACTTTGGGTCGGCGTTTAATTTGTGCTCGCGAGCTCCCTAGGGACACCGGGCATGTCGGAGGGTTTCCATGCGAAGATGTCCCTGTTCTCACGGAGAACTTCGATGGCGCGCCTTCCTATCTTTGGGCTCATGCTGTCCCGATCGTCACCGTCTGCTGGAGTCGCTGGGACCAGCTCAGCGGTGCGAGTGCGTCGTAGCCTCAAAGGTTGAGGTGTTTTGCCCTCGAGTTTGGCTTCTTGAGTATCGTGGGGTCGTCGTTGTTAACCTCGCTCGCGTATTTGGCGAGCTCGTCGGCGTGATTAGTTTCCGCGATGGCGGCGTCGAGTTCGGCTCCTTTGGCCTCGCATTGGCGGCCATGGGGTCGCCGTTGATGGTGATGGCGCGCCGCGGCCGGGGAGCTTCATCGCGTTATGCAGCGTGGTGAAGCGCCGCCATGAATTTAGCGAGCGCTGGCGCCCTAAGGCGATGGTAAGAAATTTGTCGAATGGCACCCATTTCGAGCGATCCGCTCGGTGCGGAAGTTGGAGTACGAAGGTGACGGGTAGCGTGACCTTGCCGATCGGTCGCCTTCCGGCGGGGCGATGCCGAGTGGGCGTGGTGTGGGTGGTCTCGATCATCATTGCGGGAGCCCTTGACCGCTGAAGGTGTCGAGGTAGAGGATGTTGATGGGCTGCCGCCGTCCATCGGTGTTTTGGGGAGCGATCGCCAACCTTGGGCTTGACCACCAAAGCGACTCGTCACGGGTACTCGATGCGTGGCGAGTGGTCTTGCGGCTCCGGTGATGGGCTGTTCCGACCAGTTGAGGCGGGGCGTCTGTTTGGGCCACAGCGTTGGCGGCAGCGCGGGCGATGACCTTCTTCTTCGCGCTCGTGTTGAAGCTGTGAAGGTATGGAAGCGAGCGGCTACTTTGCGAATTTTCCGCCATTTGGCGGGTCGTTGTCGGTGTCTTCCAGCGTCGTGCCTTCTCGATCTCCACGAGGTGTGGCGGTCGGCGGTGGTGTGCGTGGCGGGCTTTCCTTCCCTGTGAAACGCACATGGTTGGTTAAGGAGGGCAGCGGGATCGAACCTTGGCTTGTTCTTGTAGTTCCCGCCATCACGTTGCCCTCCGTCACGGCGGTAGCTCTTGGGTCGCGTTGTGCGTGCCCGTTGGCGGCAATCGACTTCGCCCGTCGTTCGGCGCTTGCACGTGCGAGTGCCGCTGTAGCGCTAAATCGGTTCGGCGACGCCGTCGTTGCCGCCCGTCGGCGTGCCCTCCGGACTCGTCGTCGGCGTCTTGGTTGGGATCCTCCTCGGCGTACCGTTTGGCGATCTCGAGGAGGTCGGGGATGTTGTCGAGTGTCTTGGCGTGTCGCGAGCTTGGCGACTAGAGGCTCGTGGCGGCATGAGGTCTTGAAGCAATGGATCGCGGTGTCGGGTGGATGCCGACCCGTATGCGAGCTCTTGCCACCGTTGGACCCGATTGCGGAGTCGACTCATGAGGTCCCTGGGCGCGCTCGCTCGGATCCTCGATGGTGGTGGCGCGAGTGTAGGAGCACTCGAAGTGCTGACGGCGTCGCATTTCCTCCGAGTCGTCTGTCACGGGGCGTGTTGATCCATTGCCTGCGTCCCTCCATCATCGGTGGGAGGTAGCAGGCAGCGGTAGGTCAGTGTGGCCGCGATCCCCATTGCCATGAGGTATGTCGAGCCGGACGGCGGGGTCGTATGAGGTCGTATTTTCGATCTCCTTTGGCGCCTTGAAGTTTGGTGGGTACTTTTAGCCTCGGATCATTGGTCCGGCACTTAGGCCCCTAGTCGTGGCGACCCCATAGGCTCGCCATCGCGGAGTAGTTAGGGTGTGCCGCAAGTCGTCGGGCTGGCGTCTTGCGATTTTAGTTGATGATGATGAGTCGCGGGCGTCGATCGGTTCTCCGTTAGCGGCGAAGTTGGTTCCGGCCTGGGATCGTTGGTGGAGTGCGCATTTGCGGGTCGGTGTTGGAGCTGCGGTGGCTCGGTGGCGGGCAATTGAGGTGTTTGCCGTTGGGCGGCGCTTGAGGCCGCCACGCTTCCGAGGCCGAGTATACCGCCTGCGAGTCGGCGCTTCTTCTGTTCCACGGCCTTTGCGTAGGGCCTGACGTCTTTGGATTTGTAAGCGCGTCGCGGTGGCGTGATGCTATCGGCTGCTGCTTTCGAAGCCTGCCACGAGGTTGTCCATCGGGGTGGAGAAACAGTGGGAGGCGTTAGCGTCGCTCCCGTGAGAGCGACTATCCGGCTGGTCCACAGGAGTGCGGTTGGGTGGTGGTGGGGCACCCATCGCGTCGATCTGGCGGGGCGGTTGCTTCCTCTGGTGGCGTTCGCGGTCGCGGATCGCGCTCTTGGCCGGGTCGTTTTGTCGTCGAAGTTCAGCGCGCCCTGAGCAGTGGGTTCAGGCGTGACTGATCCGCTGCTGGTGGTAGCGTGCGGTTCTGTTGTCACACCTTTCGTGAAACTTTTCACGCTCGGCCTGCTCTTTGCGTCTTGCCTCCGCCAATTTCGGGAGTTCCTCGACCTCCGTCGCCGTGGCGTTAGGAGGGATCAGTGGAGAAAGGTCCTCCGGCGGATCGGTGCGGTGGCCATGTAGAGTCGCGGCATGGCGGCCCGGCTCCGTCGTGGAGGTCGGCGGAATTTTCCGACCGGTGGTCGAAGATCCAGGATGGAGGGGTCCTCGAAATCTCCAGCGTTGGAGACACAGGCGATGGAGCCCGCGGATGAGGCATGATGATGGATCCGGAGTGGCGCGGGTCGCCGGTCGGCGTCGTCGGTGAGGGCGCGTCTTCTGCGGCCAGCGAGTTCTCGACCCGCGTTGTGGGCGAGTTGTACTCAGGCGGCGGTGGATCGTGCGGATCTGGCTCTCGGAGCCGATCGCGTGGTGGCGACTTCGCGGATCTGAGTCGAGTCCTCGGTGATAGCGTCGGTGAGGCCGGCGAAGAGGCTGATCGTGCCGTGGCGGGATCCGCTGTGTGTGTGGTCGCGCCCGGCGGGCGTAGCTGCTCGGCAAGATCTGGAGCATCTCGCCGATCGCTATCATGCGGCGGTGGCGGCCGTCTCGTTGATGGGCAGATTGGATCTCGCGCGAACACCGACGGCCGGCGGGCCACGGTGGGCGCCAGCCGGAATGACCACGGCAGATGCTGCAATCGGCGGTAGTAGAAACGAGGGGCAAGGCGGCCTGCCATCTGCGGTGAGATGAGGGCAAAGACACATGGTTTACCCAGGTTCGGCCCGGGAAAGACCTACTCCTGCTAGATTGTATTATGGAGGTGTTTACAATGGGCGAACTCGGCGACTAGGCGAGTTGCTTGGGTGTATGAAGGGCGTGTCTCTACTCACCCCATAGGGAGGCTTATATAGGGTCACCTCCTAGGGTTTACATATCTCAACCGATTGGTTACAACTTGTAATCATTTAACCTAGACCATTTGGGCCTATCCGCTCTTTGGGCCTTCAACTTCCGATCGCTTTGATACCTTCTTGGGCTTTGGTCCACTCGATTCTGAGCCCTCGCTTGCCCTTGGACCCGATCAGGCGTCCGCTGAGTATACCCCAATAGGTGTATCCCCATCAGCGGGGCTTCCAAATTTGTTTAGCCTTAACTATTTTGGAAGCCTCACATTTTTTTTAGACCGGCTTCCCCAGGAAGCTGGGGGGAGGGCGGCTTCTCGGAGAAGCCCCCAAAAGAACTGGGCCTTACTTGGTTTGTTTTGACTTGTTTGTCTTTGGGAAAAGTTTGGGGATTGTTTAGATGATGTTTATTTTACCTAAGAATCATTTTACAAGCAAAGAAACACAGAACCATGCCAATTCAAAAGAATCTAAATTTTAATACACACACATATGAATGCTTTCATATTTTTAATTGGAAAGTTTTTGTTAACCCTAATTTTGATGATTAGAGTTTGATGATTCAAGTTTAATATTTCTGGGATGTTACAAACCTTCCCCCCTTAAACAAAATCTCGTCCCGAGATTTGAAAAGAACGAAAAAAGATTACCTAGGATTTGAAGAGATCGGAAACTCCGTCTGATGTGATCTTCATGCTCCGGTAGCTTATTCTTCCAGTGGTTGCTCCGAATCTTGAGAAACTTGATGCTTGGGTTGGTAGTTACGAAGGCTTCTTCCAAAATACGGATGGGTACTTGGGATAGGTCAGGTCATCGTTGATTTCTATGGTCGGTGATCAATATTCTTGAACACTTGATCTTCTCTAGAACTTGAGGCACTTGCGAAGTAATGAGATATGGAACACATTGTACGGTGACATCTCTTAGGCGGTTCAATTGATATGACACTTCCTCGATGGTTCGAGAATCTTGAAGGCCTATATATCGGGGCTAACTTTCCTTTGAGTTAGAAATTTGCATTCCTTTCAATGGCGACACTTTCGGATACACAAAATCTCCTATGTTGGCGAGGTCTTGGCGTCTCTTGTAGGAGTAACTCTTACGCCTTGGTGAGGCTGTCTTGAGGTGCTCACGGATCTTGTGAACCTTCTTACGCTTCTCGTAGGATATCGGGTCCAAAATATGACCCTCTCCTACTTGGACCAATTCAAAGGGTGAAACTTCCTTCCATACATGAATTCAAATGGTTCATTTGAAAAACTAGCTTGATAAGCTTGTTGTGAGGTTTGATCTCATCAATGCCCATTGTTATGGACTTGGGTTTTGGAGAAGATGGGGATCTTGGAGATCGTGGAGCGGTTAGCAAACAAGCAACATGGGGACACGAGGTTTACCCGGGTTCGGCCCCGGAGGAAAACCCTACTCACAGCTTGCTCTTGATTACGTGGAACCAGAAGGTTCTGAAGTCTTGATTCGATCTGGCGTGGAGGCGTGTATGCGAAAGTATGAGTCGAGATCTAGGTCGTGCCCTCCTAGACTTTATATAGAATCAGGTAGGTCCCGGGCATAGACCTAGTCGGTTACAAGTTCTAGGGTTTTACCCCTTTCAATTTCCTATCTACGCTAGTCTTGCTCTCCAAGGATCCGAAGACGTCATGGGCCTTGGCCACCCGAAGATCTTCATGGGCCGGCGTACATCTGTCGTGGGCCTTCCTTGGGCTGGACCAGGTATGCTGAGGTCACGTACCCGTAGGGTATAACCATGTCAGTAGCCCCCAAGTGATCAGTCGAATCGTAGATTCGGCTGAGGACTCATCCATCCTTCGGGTGTAACTATGTATTAATAGTATACGTGCGTAGGGATTGTTGATGCGTGTGCCTGACTCACCCGACGGATCGGGGTCAGTTAACTGTCTTAGGACGAAACAACATGATCTTCTTTAGTTTCGAGTCCCTCAACTCGGACCTGGAACATATGCTGGCGTAATCCGACTCAGGCCGCGGAGGACTTACAGGAGTGGAATTCCAGTGGTTTTAATTGGTGTACCCAACGCGTCCGTCGGGATTTTTCATTGTGCCTGCTGGCACGGATATATACTAGCAGAGCGCAGTCGTGTGCGTTGCCAGGACATTAGATGATATCTGTAGGTCTTATCTTTGCGTCGCAGATGCAGCATCCAAACATTTGTCATCGCGGAGGCGTTTCGGTTGGCCAAGGAGAAACATTGCTCACTTAGCATTTTACTGGGGCAAAGTTGCCGAAAAGTTTTTGCGTGTTTGATCCAAAAGATCGCAGTCAAACAATTCATAGGGTGCGCGACCAGTATCCTATGGGAGTAACCCAGTGTACATTGAGTCGTGAACTCGGCGGACTTTTATTCAAGCGCTTGTTCATTTTTAAGTCCGCATGACACAAAAATTTTCAGATGCTTAAATCCATCCTCCCTATGGGAGTAGCCCCCGATTCCGTAGTGGAGTCGTGGACTCGACGTAGGACTCGAAGAAATATTTTGTCTTTATTCATCTTTGGGTGTGGCGGTATCCCGATAGTAGCCCCGGTATTTAGTCGAATCAGATTCGGTGAGTACTCTTAACTGAAGCCAAAGAATTGTAGTTGGTGCTAGTATAGCTTTGATGACATCGGTGCTAACGATCAATGACCTCAGCGTCTCGCTTTCGCGGAGATGACTTATTTGAACGAGCGTGGGTCCCACTTGCTGACCTTGAATTGACCGGTCACGCGCGGCATGGAGATAATTACGGCGTCGCCTCGATTTCCGCGCGTAGTGGACGGCGTGGTAACGACAGTTCGTTGTGATGCTGACACGTGTATGGCCAGATCTGCCGTTGGCGTTAGGTCTTCTTGATGGACGGTTGTCGTGCGTCGTCTTAGCCGTTATAATCATTGGGGACAGGTGCAGTTTGTTTTCACCGCATCTACTCTTGTTTTCACTGCCTCCTTGTGCTCTAGAGGTTCTTGCTGCGCGCTGTGATATCCTTCCACATTTCCTTCTTTCCGTCTGCACTCTCACCCCCGGTGCCGCTCGAGCGCGATGGGGAAAACGAAGAAATCGTCATCTGCAGTTGGTACCAGCGCCGCAGGAGGGAAGAAAATCGCTACCACCACCCGTGTCACCGACGGTGGTTGGCGGCGATCAGAGACGCGGGAGAGTGATCTCCGCAGGCTTCGCGAGCGGGGCTTGATCCCGCAGGATAGGGAGGCTGTCAGACTCCCGGCACGAGTAATCCCGTCCCCGCTGGGTTTCGGGTTATGTTTCTTGCCTTCGTTATTCGTGGGTTTTCCTTCCCAGTCCACGACTTCCTTCGTGGGCTGCTCTTTCTCTATGGCATCCAGCTGCATCATCTTTCGCCCAATTCTCTTCTTCACGTTGCTTGTTTCATCACTTTCTGCGAGTGTTGGCTCGGCATCAAGCCGCACTTTGGCCTCTTTCGGAAGCTCTATTCCGTGAAGAGGCAATCCGGCTCGGATGGTGTGTATCCCATTGGGGGTTGCATCATCTACCTTAGGGCCAATATTCTTTTCTTTTCCTTCTCTATGTCCGAATCTGTCCAGTACTGGTGGAGGCGATGGTTTTACATTCGCGACTCCACAGTGGCTGGGCAGCAATTTGGTCTTGCTCCTTTCGACTCCTCCCAGATAATCGAGCCAAAGAAGTCCTAGAAAAATCATATCTTGGACGGCGAGTCAGCGGAGATAGAGGCCCTTTACCGTCGGGTGGAGGATCTCCAGTTGATTCCTGATAAAGAAGTGAACGGCGTGGATATTATCCGCACGTTTCTCGAGTGTCGGGTGCAGCCTCTCCAGGCTAGGGCGCACCCGATGTTTCTTATCTTTGGGCGTCGTGACTGAC
Organism: Avena longiglumis; assembly: GCA_030063025.1. Taxonomy (NCBI): domain Eukaryota; kingdom Viridiplantae; phylum Streptophyta; class Magnoliopsida; order Poales; family Poaceae; genus Avena; species Avena longiglumis. The sequence continues at coordinate 95,636,853 of CP125978.1, forward strand.
GCGAGTTTGGTGAGAAGCTTTCGGGGTGATCTCAACAAGGCCCTTCAAATGTTGAAGTACAAAGTGGAGAGGATATCAGAGGAAGTCGCTAACTCCTGTTTTCTTCGATCTTGGCTGTTCCACGGTGTAGATTCGTGCGCGTAGCGCCCCGTCGGCTGTATTTATTTTCCTTTGTTTGCTAACAAAGTCCCTTCTTTGCGAGCTTCAAGGTGCGGGCATGGTGCCTCCATTGCCGGTGTTTCGGATGCCGGATAATGACGTGGTGGACTCCGTGTCGAACTTCCTTAGCGACCGCGCTGAAGAGGCCAACAAGTCGGCGAGGACCATAATCGCAAGCGATCCAGCTCGGTGAATCTTGGATGCATCGACTCCTCGACTCCGAAACCCTGTGCCTTGGCGTCACGGTGGCGGGCATGGAGGTTCTTCCTCTCTATTCTGCTATTCTATGCGGGCTGTGGCCTTGCCCAACAAGCGTAATAAGGAAGAAAAGAAGGGAGAGAAAAAGGAGGATAAGAAGGGGGAGAAGAGTGCCCGAAGGACTCCTCCTGTCTTCGACCTGAGCTCACTAGACTCGTAAGCTTCCTTTATACTGCTGTCTCTTTGCTGTTGAATTTTGTGCTTGTGCTAATTTTTTCCTTGTGCAGGCATTCCTCCCACGACTCTTCCAGCGATGGTGCTCGGGAGATGATGGGAGAGTCGAAGTTTGCGTCTCCTCCTCCTCAGACGGTGGCAACCTCGGGGGGCGCCGCTCCGAACCCTCCTCTGCAGGAGGTGCAGGTGTTTGCGCCTCAGAATTTCGCCAGCGGGCCTTCGGAGTCGCCATCAGGGCATGTAAGTACCTCTGTTTATTGTCACGGGGGGAGCCCCCGAGTGTCTGAAAAAATTTCTTGTCTTGTTCTCTAGTCTTCGGGGGGATCCCCCGAGTGTCTTCGTGTGCGAATTTTGCTTTTATTCCTTTGTGTTGGGAGCAGCCCCCAAGTCCTTTTGCTTACTGGTAGTTCTTTTTTATGCAGCCTTTTGTGCAGGAGGCCAAGTGACTGGTGCAGGAACACCTGGTGCTGGAGGCCAACCTCCGTCAGCTTCAAGGTATCCGTATGCCTGTGGTGCTTCCTTCATTTGTTCATGTCCTGCTTTCTAACGCTTGCTTGTGCTGAATGCAGAGGAGCATAATACTTCTCTCCGTGAGATCGACGCTCTCAAGAAGAGCCTTGGTCAATCGGAGAAGAAGACTGAGGCTGCCGTTGGTGCGAAGGAACGCCTCGAGCTGGAGCTGGCCAAGGCAGCCGAGGCTAAGGAGCACCTGCAGCAGGAGGCCGCGGACCGCGAGGAGCAGCTGGCCGTTGTTGCGGCTGCGCGTGAAAGAGAGGTGGCAGGCAAGCTCATGGCTGCTGCCAAGGCTGTTTCTGGTGAGTACCTTATGTTTGCTTCTGTGTTTTCGTTTTCTTGTCTTTCTTCTGTGTTACTTTCTTCAATCCTCTTTTTGGTTTTTCTCAGATGTCGCAGGCATCGAGTTTGACCGTGGTGCTCTGGAGCACGGTAGTGCTCTGGACGATGCTACTGCAGCGGTCGAAGATCGCTGCAGCACCGTTGTTAGCTCCCTTGCCAAGGCGAAGGATGTCGCAGCGCTTGCAGTGAGCTTGTTTCCCAAAGCGGCCCTTGATGATGTTGATCTGGCGGAAGGCCTTGTCATCCGGCGCTGCGTATCAAGCGCCGCGAAGGGCATCGGCGCGTCGAGGTGGCAATGGCCTTGGCGGCTAGGCGGGCTGGACCTGCCCAGATCACCTCCGGATCTGGACCAGCGAGATGGATCCGAGGTAGCCTTCGCCTACTCGCTCGCATAGCGATATGGGCCAAAGCTCATTGATTTGTTGTTCGAGTATTTTGCGGCGCAAAAGGGGAGGCCAAGGCTAGGCGGTCCGGCTCGAGGCGACTCGGTCGCGTCTTAGGATTTGTAGATGTAGGGTAGTTTGTAGTTCTTTTTTTACGTAAATATTTGAGGAGCAATCCTTGTGACGTAGTGGCCTTATATGTAATGAATTCTTGAGTTGTGCTCAACTACCATGCGAATGTTTGTGTCCTTTGCTTTTCGCTGTTTCTAGGTTCCTTGGTCTTGACCCGTTGACACCTCGCTGCCTTGTAGCCATCTTTGGATGATTCCTTAACTTCGCTTTCTTGAGATCGTGTTCGTAGTCTTGAGAGGGAGTTGCTTAGGTTGCGGGAGTCACTTGTGGATGTTTGGAAATCCAAGGCGGATCGCGGTGCAGCCAGAGAGGAGTACTTGATGGCGGAATTGCTTCGGCTATCTGAGCAGCTTCAATGTAAGTTGTTCGTTGTTTCGAGCTGCAGCTCCGTTCTTCGGATGAGCCTGCTGGCCTTGCATCTTATTTTGTACAATTGTCGCAGGTGCTAACCTTTCTCCATGGGAAGAGAAAGAGCGTGTCGCTGTTCAGGTCAATTGCTTGACTCAACAGGACATGGAGGCTGGTGGCTTCTTCTGGATGGATCGTGACCGTGCCATGGCTCTGGCGACGGTGCAGGATCGTGTGCACCAGGTTTCGCGGGTGCTTCGCCAGGTGCATACGTCACTTGCCTCAGTGTTGCATGTCATGTTTCCGTTGGATGCCGTGCCAACAAGCCTTGCGGGTCTTCTGTCGAAGTTTCGGAGCGTGAATAATGTCAAAGAGCTGGTGCGGCAACAGCTCGTCGCAGGAGTGAAGGCTGCTTTGTCCCTTGTGAGGCTGCATCGGCCTGATGTGGATTTGTCCGCTGTGGCGTCTGGGCCACCTCCTCGGCCGGATGGTGATGAATGGGACATGCGTCCACATTATGCGGCTATAAGGCAGTATGCCGAACAGGTCGTAGATTTGTTTGAGGAGCGTGCTCAAGTTATTCTTCAGAATAGGTAGTACCTGTAAAAGAGATAGATGTAAAATTTGTCTATTTCGACTGGGCGTGTTGTGCCCTTTGTTATAAAGGTTTGTTTGTTGTAAGCATGCAGTGCTTTGTTTGAGTACGTGTCCTTTTCGTTTGCCTGACGTTGTCAGCTACTCAGGTGTACACGCGTGATCCTCGGTCGATGAAATCGTGAGGTGGGGGGAGCCCCCGAGTGCATTTGTAGCATAATGTAAAGTAGCAAATAGCGAACGGAAGTTTGGGGCGAGACACTTAGCTTTATTTATATCGTAATGGAGGAAGTACATTGTTCGGCTGAATAGACTTGGCTGAAAAGCCTTATTGAAAGTAAAGGGGTAGGTAGCTAGGGGTAGAATCGTCGCAAGTGTGAGATGTTCCATGGGTTGGAGTGTGCGACTCCAGACTCCACGTGCTTGAGGCGGTAGGCGCCACCTGGGATGACTTCGGTGATGACGTAGGGTCCTTCCCACGGTGACTTGAATTTCTTCGGTCACTCTTGCTTGAGTCGCAAGACGAGGTCTCCTTCGACGAAGGACCTTGGGCGCAGCCGGTGGCTGTGGTAGTTGCGGAAACTTTGCTGGTACACCGTTGATCGAGCTGCTGCTATGTCTCTTGCTTCGTCGAGTGTGTCGACGGCGTCTTCGAGTGCAGCCGTGGATTCGGCTTTGCTATAAGCGACGACCCGGGGGGCCTGGTGGCGTACTTCGGCTGGTAGCACGGCCTCGGCTCCGTGCACCATGAAGAATGGCGTGTAGCCGGTGGAGCTGTTTGGCGTAGTTTGCAAGATCCATAGGATGGATGGTAGCTCCTTCGTCCAGTCTCCAGCTTTACGTTCGAGTGGGCTCATAAGGCGTTTCTTGATGCCAGCACCGATTAGGCCGTTGGCCTTTTCCACCTGCCCGTTTGTTTGCGGGTGTGCCACTGAGGCGTACGTGATGTTGATTCCGAGGCCTTCACAGAAGTCCTGGAATTCCTTGGAGATGAAGTTCGATCCATTGTCGGTGATGATGTTGTGCGGTTCGCCGAACCTGTAGACAATGGACTTGAAGAATTTTACGGAGGTCTTGCCCTTTTGGTTAGTGACGGGCATGGCTTCGACCCACTTGGTGAATTTGTCGACTGCGACTAGGAGGTAGACGTGCCCTCCTTTCGAAGATTTTGGCAGTTTGCCAATCATGTCGAGGCCCCATTAAGCGAAAGGCCAGGCTATAGGTATGGGCATGAGCTCTGATCCGGGTGCGTGTGGTTTGTCGGCGAACCTTTGGCACCCGTTGCATCTTCGGACGATGTCCTTTGCGTCGTTCGTGGACGTTGGCCAGTAGAATCCAGCTCGTAGAGCTTTGGCGACAAGGGAGCGGCTGCCTGCATGATGACCGCAGATGCCCTCGTGGATGTCTTGGAGTATGGCTTTCCCGTCACTAAGGGTGACGCACCTTTGTAGTACACCCATAATACTACGCTTGTACAGCTCGCCATTTATGATGGTGAAGGCTTTTGACCGACGGGATATCGCGGGCATCCGAAATTTGTCGGGCGGTTCTCGATTGATGAACTGGAGGTATGGCCGTGTCCATGTCTCTTCGACTGCCATTACCTGCATCAGGTTTACCATGGCGACCTTTGTGTCCAGCTTCTCGGGTCCTTCATGACCTTCGGGCAGCGTAGCCCCCGAGTGTTCTGCTTCTTCGGGTGATCCCTTGGGGAATTTCCGCTTGATGGATGGCACGCAGATCTGTTCGAGGAACACACCCGGTGGCACCTTTGTGCAGGTGGAGACGATGTTGGCAAGTCTGTCGGCCTCCTCATTGCTTTCTCTCCCAACGTGTCGAAGCTCGCAGCCATCGAATTCTCCTTCGAGCGCGTTGTAGAGAGCGCGGTACGCTATCATATTTTCGGCATGTGTGTCGCACTCATTCATCGTCTGTTGGACGACGAGGTTGGAGTCACCGTAGATGACCAGGCGCGTTGCACCGCAGATCTTTGCCATCCTCATGCCGTGTATGAGGGCTTCGTATTCGACCTCGTTGTTGGAAGCTCAGAATTTCATCCGAAGGACGTACTTCATCTTGTCGCCTTGTGGGGAGGTCAGTATGACCCCGGATCCTGCTCCGGCTTCACGCTTGGAGCCGTCAAAGTGCACCGTCCATGACTGCGACATGTCTGGGGTGTCTGTCAGCTCTAGCTCCATCCAATGTACCAGGAAGTCCGGGAGGACTTGAGATTTGATTGCGAGTCGCTTCTCGTAGATGATGTCCAGGGGTGACAGCTCGATGCCCCATAGGGACACGCGTCCTGTGGCCTCTAGGTTATTCAGGATGCTGTTCAGAGGTGCCTCGTTGACGACCATCACCTGGTGCTCCTGGAAGTAGTGGCTCAGCCGTCGAGCCATCATGAACACGCCGTAGGCGAGTTTTTGGTAGTGAGGGTACCTCTGCTTTGTTGGAGTGAGTACCTCGCTGAGGTAGTAGATTGGGCGTTGGACCCCGTGGTTCTTGCCCTCTTATGGTCGTTCGACCACTAGCACGGTGCTGACCACCTGGTGTGTGGCTGCTATGTATAGCAGCAGAGGCTCGCGCTCCTTTGGCGTGACCAGGACGAGCAAGGTGGAGAGTAGCCGTTTGAGGCTTTCGAACGCATCGTCGGCTTCGGGCGTCCACTCGAATTTGTCTGCCTTGCGTAGCATATGGTAGAATGGCAGGGCCTTCTCGCCCATGAGACTGATGAATCTGCTCAACACGGCTATTCGTCCTGCGAGCTGCTGGACGCCCTTGAGGTTCTTTGGCTTCTCCATTGCCATGATGGCCCGAATTTTCTTCGGGTTCGCCTCGATCCCTCGCTGAGAGATGAAGTACCCGAGCAGCTGACCCGATGGGATGCCAAAGGCGCACTTTTCGGGGTTGAGTTTGATCCTATAGCGATCGAGGTTGTCGAACGTCTCGCGGAGATCGTCGATGAGTGTTTTTGCTTCTCTGGTTTTTATTACTATGTCATCGACATAGACTTGGACGTTGCGACCGATCTGGTCCTTCAGGCATGCCTGCATGCATCGCTGGTACGTGGCGCCTGCGTTCTTTAGCCCGAAGGGCATTGTGTTGTAGCAGAACACTCCGAATGGCGTGATAAACGTCGTTTTCTCCTGATCTTCGACCTTGAGTCGAATCTGGTTGTAGCCTGAGTAGGCGTCGAGGAAGGAGAGTTTCTCGCAACCTGCAGTTGAATCGATGATCTGTTCGATCCGAGGAAGAGGGAAGTGGTCCTTTGGGCAGTGCTTGTTCAACGACGTGAAGTCTACGCACATCCGTAGGATGTCCGTGTCCTTCTTTGGGACCATCACTATATTTGCAAGCCACTCGCTTTCTTTGATTTCCCTGATGAAGTCTGTAGCGAGTAGTCTATTGATTTCCTTGCCGATGGCTTAGCCCCGTGGCTCGGACAGTCTCCGGATGGACTGCTTGACGGGCTTTGTGTCTAGAAAAACGTTGAGTGCGTGCTCGGCGAATTCCCTAGGAACTCCTGGCATGTCCGTAGGACACCGGGCGAAGATTTCCCAGCACTCACGGAGGAATTCGACGAGCGCGCTTTCCTATGCGGGGCTGATATCGTTGGCGCTCAGCGCCATCTTGGAGGCATCCGTCGGGTGGACTTGCACCTTTTTGGTGTTGACAGTAGAGTCGAAGGATATGTCGGGTGCGCTTTGCCTTGTGACTAGGGGTGCCCCGTTATCCGTCACTCCTCGGAGCCTTACGAGCTCGTCTTGCATGCCGAAAGACTGGGATATTTTGTTGAAATCCCTGTCGCATTGGTCCGATCGGGTGAAGCTTCCGTGGACTGTGATGACGCCATTTGGTCCTGGCATCTTCAGTAGTAAGTATACATAATGTGGGACGGCCAGGAACCTTGCAAATGCCACACGCCCGAGGATGGCGTGGTACTGTGATGGCCAGTCCACCACTTCGAATTTGAGCCGCTCTAGTCGGAAGTTATCAGGCCTGCCGAAGATGACATCAAGCCAAATTTTGCCCAGAGGGAATATGCCCTTTCCTGGGACGATGTCGTGGAACGTAGTGTCTGATTGCTCCAGGGTGCACTGCGGGATCCGCATTGCTGCGAGGGTTCTTGCGAACATCAGGTTGATGTCGCTGCCGCCGTCCATGAAGACGCGGCTCATCTCGAAGCCTCCGATTTGTGCCTCAAGCACCAGGGCAGCATGACCTGGGCGAGGGATCTGGCGAGGGTGATCCGAACGGCTGAACGTGATGTATGACTCCGATCCGCTGAGGTACTCAGGGATGGCGGGTGGAGTTGCTACGGCCAAGTTGATCTGGCGAGTGATTTTCTTCTGCACCCTATTCGTTGGGCACCCCTTCTGGATCAGTAGTGCTCCTTTCGTCGGGGGATACCCGTTCCCAGCGTTGTTCAGCTGGTGCAAGCTTTGGTTGGACCTCCTACAGGTGGTGGTGGAGGAGCTCCGTGCGCTATTTCGCCAGGCGCGGGTGCATTTCCGAACGCAGGAATTGGGGCTTGCTGCCTCATTTGCACCATGCTTTCGCTGAGCTTCTGGAACTCGCGGCAGTCCTTTAGCATGTGGCTTGCTTTCTTTTTGCCATCCTTATTGTCGATGTAGAAGTGGATGGTGCATGGACCCGAAAGTTTGTCGTATGCTGAGGGTCCGTTGTCGCGATCGGGCGTTACACGTATCTTGGCGTCCACCGTCACGGAAGTTTCCTCCGCGGTATCCTTCGCTGTTGCGGCTGTTGTCGTTGCGGCGGTCGGCGTAGCCGGCCGTGACCATGTCGGGTCCGTCGCGATCGTCGTAGACGCGCGATCTCCTCTTTCTATGGCGTTCCCGTCTTCGGCCGTAGTCGTCCTCTTCATCCGATTATGCTCGGTGAATGGAATCTTCGCCGTCAGCCCACCTGTTGGCGATGTCCATGAGATGGTCGAGTGTTTTGGGCTTGACGCGCCCAAGTTCCTCCTTGAAGTCTTGACGCTTGACGCCGTCCCTGAAGGCGTCGATGGCCCTCTCTTCGGAGATGTGTGTTGTGGAGTTCTTGGTGTTGGACCAGCATAGTATGTACGAGCGAATAGATTCGCCCGTTCTTTGAGTGCAGGCCCGCAACTCTTCGATTGAGGAGGGCCTCTTGCTGGTGCCCTTGAAATTTCGAATGAAGCTGTAAGCTAGCTCCTCCCAACTTCGGATGGACCACAGCGACGATAGGCTTGAGCCCAGATCGTACCGCTTTGTAGTGAAAGGCATTGCATGGCGGTTTCTTTGTTACCGCCGTGCAGCTTGACGGATGTCAGATGATCACTGAGCCATGCTTTTGGATCTTGCGTGCCGTCGAACTTCGGAGTATCCGAAGGAAGCTTTAAATTGTGTGGCATCCGTGTTCGCCGAACGGATCTGCTGAAGCATCGGGCTCCGTAGAGTTCTCCTTCGTCTTCGTCCATCTCGGATTCAGACGAGCATGCGCGCTTGGCTCGCGCTTTGTCGATTTATGGTGTAAGCGCGTCTCTGGCGTCATAGTCACGTTTATGGTGACGCGAGCTCTTCTTCCTTCGAGGAAGGTCGTGTTCCTCTTCCTCTTCGAATGAAGGGGTGGGGCTCCGGTCGTGCCTGGCCGAAGCTTTCTTCTTTGGCTCCACAGGAGCGTCTTGGTGGAGCGCAGCTCCGACAAGTCCGAGTCCGGTTAGTGCGGACTTATGCATGGCTCTTTTCGGGGCCCCCTCCGAAGGTGGATGGGCCACGAGATACGCAGTGGCTGCCATGATCGCAGCTTGCGGCATCTTCGGGATGACGTTGCCGTCGGCATCCATCTCCATGAACGATGTGTGGAGAGTTCGGGTCACCTCACGGCGCTCCTTGGGATCCATGTTCTCCACCCGAGAGTGGTGCTTGTGTAACTACCTCGGTGAATTACGCTCCTAGATACAAGCCTGGATGAGCGGTAGTGGTTGAGATAGTACGGTGGGGCCCCAAAAGCCACTCATGGGTAGACCTTTCGGCCGTCCCAACCACTACCAACTCAGGACTGCGGAGGCGTGTCGGCAGGTGAAGGATCAACTACATACACAAGTGGGTATGTATGCAAGCCACCATACAAGAGTACATCGAGCCATACCATCTAGAAAGAAAGGAAATATATAGCATACGGCAAGATTCAAATGACCTAGATAGATCTAATATTTTAGGATACTTCCTCATACAACACACATAGTATCATGCGGGCGGCAAACAAGTCCAGTGCGGATAAGAAGCAAATCGGCATAAGATGCCATAGAAATAAGCACATCCCAACCACAGATCTCACGGATCCCGTTCTGGAATCTCTACACGAGCGATCGTTGCCTGACATCGACTTCTTCCACCCAAAGATCCGTCTGTGAGGGTACATGTTCATCGAACCAATAATTTATCGTGTGAGACCCTAAGGGTACTCAGAAGTCTTAATGCCTCTAAAGGGAAACAACTGGGGTGACGAATTGCAGCGAAAGATAAATCCTAGCAGTTCTACAGATAAACGCTAACCATCCGCCTAACCAATGATAGACGGATGTCCGTGAATTAAGGACAATAGTTATAGTAGTAATTTCATCAGATCCATCCTCCTCCTCGCTTACCAACGAGGAAGTGGACGAACAACCCCCCATCCGTTGGCAATTTTATTAACCATTCCGTGAGTATTGCACTATTTACTAGACAAATTACTTAGTCATATTAAAGCGGTACTTTAGTTATGCTTGTCTATGATCGAGAAACTGTGCTCCAAGTCGTCCATATCCATGGGACGGCTTTGAAAGTTTTACCCGGGGGTGCACCAATAGCAACACACGCTCGATCAACCTCGGAAAAACCAAATCAAACCCAACGAGGCTTTCACGATTGAACAATCACGGATTGAAATATTTCAGGGGCCACCCTTAAAGTGAACCGCAACGAAGTAAGCAAGCTCCGAGGACTCAAGGTTGTGGGGACGGTCAGAACATCGGGAACCCAAAACTGGGCTTGTCGACACAGCGGAATCGTGCCACGATCCTAAACAGTCTGATGTGCTATCATCACACAATTTAAATACTGAAGTAGCATGGCATAAGCAGGATAGTAAATAAAACCTCAAACTAGTTTGTGGCCCCAAGAAATAAGACGGAATCAAGCTCGCTCGGGGGTCCCATATACCTCCCGGATGTGGATAGCCTTGATAAATCAAGGAACAGGAATCAAGTACTCGGGGTCTTACGGGACACAAGTGAGCGGAAAAACCAAATAGCAGATGTTGCTCACGGTGCCACTTTCATTAGTTATCCCATTACTACTCGTTAAGTTGTTTAAGTACCTCGTTATCCATCGACTCTCCAAACCCTACACATTTGTTCTCGCATGGCTCAAACAACTCCTGTAGTAATGGCTCATGGGATGGAGGAACAAGCTTGGTGGGGTTGAAAAGTAAAGGCTATGCATACTTGGGATTCAATTTAATGCAATCACGACTCAATGATGCAAGATTAAGATAGAGGCAATAGGTACTGTATGTATGCAAGCATGTGGAAGTGCTTGCACGACAACTCAGTTGAAGCGAGGACGGATCTGGGTAGTGCTCTGGTTCTCTTGATATAACCCACCTTTCGGTGTCTATCCGAGAAAAACCAAACAAACAAGGCCAACATGAATATAGAGCACAAGCAAATGAATAAGATGCGTCAAGCAAATAATCATGCCATGATGAATGATGCACAATTTACATGGCAATAAGGAAGCATGGCATGGTGAGGTGTGGAAGGCAAGTAATAACATTTTGATGGGGTTTTGGATCACATTTTGTTGTCATAACAATTGCTGTTTACTATATATTTATATGATGCATGCTGCAATTGAAGTCATGGATAGCATAAACAGAAAGGTCTCGTCGAGCTGATCATTTTAGACATATCATTTATTAAATTTGGAATTATAAATCAAAAGTTATTAATTATGTAAGTTATAGTGGCAATTGTGGTAATTTAATTCAACTTGGAGTTTTAAATGTGCAAAAGGCAATTTGAATGGCATATTTGAATTCCTTACATTTTTCTGGTCCAGAAACATATACCATATGTATTATTTGAGTTTGTTTTCCAAAAGTTATATTAAAACTGAAAATGAATTTGAATTTAAATAATTGAATTTAGTTTTTGAATTTAAACAGACAACTAGCCAACTTTGCACCCAGGCGCAGCTAGCCCCAGACGCTGACAGGGGGACCGGCGCTTACCCAGACCCACATGCCAGTGGTCGGGAGGAAAGTGGACCGCGGGTTAAATAAACAAAACCAGAGGATTCTTTTATAAAAGCACCGAGACGACGGTGGGGCTCGGGACCGCGGGTTGACAAAAGGTTTTTGGGGGTTTGTGCAAGCGGACCTCAGTACTGTTTTCTTCCTTGGAATCAGAGCAGGCGTGCTGACGGACGCTCATGCATGCCTTGGCGCTGGGGTTCGAGCAGGGGACCGTGGCTCGCAGAGGCTGAGCCCTGCAGTAGGCTTGGGGTAGGTGGTGACGGTGAGGTGGGCGTGCTAGATAGGGTTAGGCGTGTTAGCGGCAGAGCGCGAACTCTGGCCGCGGAGGCTGCTCGACGTGGGACCGCAGCGTGAAACGATCGGGAGCGGAGGATGTCAGGAGGCGGGGTGCTCACTGCGGTGTCTTTGGTGCGATGGTTGAGCGGGCGCGCTTGATCGGCGTCGAGGCGGGGCGGTGGCGGTGCTAGGGTTCCGCAGCGTCGGCGACTGCGAGACTCTTGGGCGTCTCCTCCTCATGGTCCGGGCGACGCAGAGGTTCCACGCGACCACCGACCGCTCTCTCCCGCTGCGCCTCTGGATCGATGACGACGTCGGAACTGACGGTGGCCGGCCGTGAGCGGTGGCGAGGTGAGGAAGAGGGAGGCGAGCCTCTGGGATGGATCTGGGGTGCAGGGGAGGTAGAGAGAGGGGGTAGATAAGGCCAGAGGGGGAAGAGGGTGCCGTGGTTGCCGTGTGGGGTAGCTGGCGATAAGGGTGGCCTCGGCCACCTTTTCTTCCACCTTCTCACGTGCTCGGTACGGCCAGGCAGGGCAGGGTGGCTTCCAGGTGGGACCAGGGGGCGAGGCCAAGGAGGCAGGGCAGGCTCGGGTTGGGGTGGTGGTAGCCTCGGCTAGGGTTGGAACTAGGGTAGGAAGTAGAGGGGGTATGGCTCGGGTAGGGTTTAGGTTGTAGCTAGGTTAGGAGAGGGAGGAGAGATGAGGGAGGATACTTAGGGTTTATTGAGAGGGGGGGAACAGCTGAGAGGAAGAGGTAGCTCGGGGTGGTGCTAGCAGAAACAGAGAGGGGAGGATCGAGAGAGGAAGAGAGATAGCTAGGTTGGGGTATGGGGTGACTTAGGGTTTTGGTGAGATTAGAGGGTTTGGTTTAGGCTTTAGTTGAGAGGGTTAGAGCTAAGCTCACCCAGATGACCACATGATCATGCAAGTGTGGGATAGATAAAAGGAGAGGTGGTGTGAGCTAGGGTTTAGCTAGAGAGGGAGGAACATGTTAGCTAGGTTTAGATAGATTAGGTGCATCTTAGGGTTTAACCAAGATGAGACATGGGGTATGGGGGTAGGGGTTAGGGAGAGCCAGAGATTTGCATCATGCATGCTCCATACAAAGAACAAGCAAGATCAAAGAAAAGAGGTAGGGAGAAGGATGGGGTTTAGGCTTATGCTCACACATGATCACATGTGTGTGCATGGAGCATGGGGATAGAGGTTTTAGCTATAGGAGGATAGAGAGGTAGATGGTGTGGTGAAGAAAACTACAAGCCAAAACAAGATTTAAACAAAGGAGAGATGATCCATGCAAGCAAAGACAAATAACATTCCAAAGTCAAGAAAAAGGTGGCACTTGCATGGCCCATGCAAACTATAATTGCCATGTAGTTATATTGTGAAAACAACATTAATTCATGTGGCATTATTCCTTGCATTCCCAAAAGGTGGGCAAAGGCCAAGCAAAAGATTATGGTGGAATCCAACCAACCAACATGAGCTAGAGGTAAACTCAAATAAAATGCCAAGCTCATATTAATTGGATGGTGGAATTATAAGGTGGTGAAAGAAAGGTGGTGGAGTTTAAAAGAGATATGCCCCCAACTCAACTTGGGCATTTAACAATATATCAAGAACCAAATACAATATCAAGAGGCAACTACAATTAATCATGCACATGAGATAAGAACAAAACAAGAAAGGGTTTTATATGATGCTCAAATTGCAAGGTGGCATGATGACATGAGCATGATATGATGATGATACAACCATTATATGTTGGAAGTGGCCCTTTTTATTACTAGAACAAGTAGCATTACAGGTGTTAGACAACTGGGATGCTACAGCTTGTTTCCTTGGTTTCCGTTCGTGCTAGAGCCGGGGGCCATGGCAGAGAGCGCAGCTTCATGTGCGCGGACTCGAGTTGCTGCTTGCGTTTGTCAAGTGTTTCTTGCATCTTGACTTGCTTCTTGTGCTCCTCGATGAGGAGGAAGTGGTATGCCATAAGTAGTTCACGTGAGGCGTCTGCATGCAGGACTATGTCGCCTGCTACGGCGCGGCGTGCCTGGGCCCATCCTTCTTTGATAAGTCGGATGACATGGCCGTTGTTTTCCTCGTCGGGTGGAGAGGACTGGCTTCTTCTGTTCCCGCCATTTCTGTCATGCGGGTTGGGGTTCGAGTTGGGCGGCGGGTTGGGTGTTTGCTGCTCCACGTCGCTCTGGATGACTACGGCGCATTGGTAGCACTCGTAGATTGGTCCGCTGCTGCCGCAGCTTTCGGATCCGAAACCGTAGGTCCCTTCATCCGAAGGTGGATCGCACAGATCGGAGTTGCAGCTGCTGCTGTCGTAGAACTCATCTGTTGATGACGATGTGCGTAGCACAGGGTGTGGATCCTACGAGGCAGGCCTGATTGATGGTAGGGGCACCCGCTCAGGGAGGCGGAGGGTACCAGTCTGACCCACCTGGAAGCAGAAGCTCCCGAATAGGATCTCGAGTCCGTCGCCTACGGGCTCGAAATCTTTCATGGTGGCTGGCGAGTGGGCGGTGAAGTCGAAAGCGCCAAAGAGGAGGTGACTCTCCGTCGCCGCAGAGTTGTAGATCGATCGGGTTGGGACCGTCACGACCGCACAATCAGCAGCCCCTGTTCCAACAGACGGCACCAATTGACGAGGTTTGATCTCATCAATGCCCATTGTTATGGACTTGGGTTTTGGAGAAGATGGGGATGCTGGAGATCATGGAACGGTTAGAAAACAAGCAACACGGGGACACGAGGTTTACCCAGTTCGGGCCCGGGGAAAACCCTACTCCTGCTAACGCTTGATTGATTACGGAACCGAAGGTTCAGGTCAGATTCGATCTGGCGTGGAGGTGTGTATGCGAAAGTATGAGTCGAGATCTAGGTCGTGCCCTCCTAGCCTTTATATAGACTCAGGCAGGTCCCGGGCATAGACCTAGTCGGTTACAAGTTCTAGGGTTTTACCCCTTTAAATTTCCTATCTACGCTAGTCTTGCTCTCCAAGGATCCGAAGGCGTCATGGGCCTTGGCCACCCAAAGATCTTCATGGGCCAGCGTACATCTGCCGTGGGCCTTCCTTGGGTTGGTATGCTGAGGTCACGTACCCGTAGGGTATAACCATGTCAGTTATTGTATGAAAATTCTGCAAACGGCAGACAGTCTTCCCACTTAGATCCATGTTCTAACACACATGATCTCAGCATATCTTCGATTATTTGATTTACTCGCTCCGTTTGTCCATTGGTCTAAGGGTGATAAGCTGTGCTGAAATCTAATCAGGTTCCTAAACCTTCTTGGACTTTCTTCCAGAATCTCGAGGTAAAATGAGTTCCTCGATCCGATACGATGTTCTTGGGGACTCCATGCAGACTGACGATTCTAGCGATGTATAACTCCTCTAGCTTCGAACTCTAATATGTGGTCTTGACTGGTAAGAAATGGGCGACTTTGGAAAACATGTCCACTATGACCCAGATAGAGTCATTTCCCCTACTAGAAGTAGGAAATCCGATGATAAAGTCCATTCCAACGGAATCCCATTTCCATTCCGGAATCTGCAATGGTTGCAACAATCCAGCGGGTCTTTGATGTCCCGCCTTGACTCGCTGACATATATCACACTTGGCCATATAGCTTCCGATTTCTCTCTTCATCTTATGCCACCAAAATTGTTCTTTCAAATCTTGATACATCTTCATTCCTCCGGGGTGGATAAAATAAAGAGTATCATGAGCTTCCTTCAGAATCACTTCTTTCAACTCAGAATCTGCTGGTACACAAAGGTGTCCTTTATACCACAGAACTCCTTCTTCGTCTTCGGTGAATCCGGCTACTTTGCTTGTACCGATACGACGCTTGATTCCATCGATACTAGCATTTCCTTTCCGTGCCTCTTTGATCTGGCTGATCAAAGTGGGTTGAAGTTCTATGCTAGCCAAAAATCCTTCACTCACTAATTCCATTCGAAAATCTTCCATCTCTTTGTGCAAGCTTGGTTGCTCCTTCAAAATCATGGAGTTCAAGCGGCACGACAATCTGCTAAGGGCATCTGCTACCACATTGGCTTTACCAGGGTGATAGTGAATGTCCAGGTCGTAATCCTTGATTAGCTCAATCCATCTTCTCTGTCTCATATTCAGCTCATTTTGAGTGAATATATACTTCAGACTCTTGTGATCCGAATAAATCTCACAACGGTTTCCCATCAGGTAATGCCTCCACGTCTTCAGGGCTAGAACTACGGCTGCGATTTCGAGGTCATGGGTTGGGTAATTCTGCTCATGTTGTTTCAGTTGTCGAGATAGGTAAGATATAACTTTCCCTTCTTGCATTAGCACACATCCGAGACCGATCTTGGATGCATCACAATACACGTCAAAGGGCTTCGTGATATCCGGCATTATTAAGATTGGGGCTGAAATCAATCTTCTCTTGAGTTCTTGAAAACTCGCTTCACACTTGTCCGTCCATTCAAACTTCTTGTCTTTCTTCAGCAATTGGGTCATGGGTCTGGCGATACTCGAGAATCATTCTACGAACTTGCGGTAGTATCCCGCCAATCCGAGAAATGCACGAACTTGGGTTTGAGTGGTTGGGTCTTGCCAATCTTCGACATCTTTCACTTTTGCAGGGTCAACGGCAATTCCTCCGGCTGATACAATGTGGCCGAGGAATCCTACCTCCTGTACCCAGAATTCACATTTGCTAAACTTGGCATACAACTGATGCTCTCTAAGGGTTCCAAGAATGGTCCTTAGGTGTAGCTCATGTTCTTCTTCTGATTTGGAATAAATTAGAATGTCATCGATGAAAACAACGACAAACTTATCCAGGAATTCCATAAAAATCTTATTCATGAGATTCATGAAATAAGCGGGGGCATTGGTTAATCCAAAACACATGACATTATACTCGTATAATCCATATATGGTGGTAAAGGCAGTCTTGGGAATATCCTCTGCGCGAATCTTGAGTTGATGATAGCCAGTTCTAAGATCAATCTTAGAAAACACCTTGGCACCAGTCAACTGGTCAAACATATCTTCTATCTTGGGCAATGGGTACTTGTTCTTGATAGTGACATCATTCAACTTCCGATAATCCGTACACAAACAGTTACCTCCATCCTTCTTCTCCACGAACAAGACAGGTGATCTCTCCATGGTGACGCACTTGGTTGAATCAATCCAATTTCCAGCATGGCATCCAATTGCTTCTTCAGTTCTTCTAGTTCAGACGGGTTCATACTATATGGTCTCTGGGCTATGGGTCCTGTCCCGGGGATTAGTTCAATGATAAACTCGATATCCCGATCTAGGGGCATACCAGGCAAAACATCTGGAAATACATCGAGGTATTCACAGACTATCCGGACTTGGTCAAAGGTAGGTTGGGCTATACTCTTGTTGCACTTGAATTGGCGAGGTAAGGTTTCAGATATATGCTCGACTGATATTCCAGCTGTATTGGTCATGGTTATGGCTTTCTTGGCACAATCAATTAATCCTTTATGTTTGGACATCCAATCCGTTCCTAGTACTACTTCCAAACCTTTAGTTCAGAGTAGTATCAGATTAGCATAAAAATTTATGCCATGGATTCGGATAGGGACGGCTTTGCAAATTTGCCTAGCTTTGGTGGTGGAACCGGGGATTTGAACAATCATAACATGCTTCAGTTTGGTTGGTTGAATCTTACTAGTGCATGCAAATTCTTCGGTGACAAATGAGTGCGATGCACCAGAATCAAACAACACTCTAGCAAGTACTGAATTAACAGAAAACATACCGGGCACGACGTCTGGCGCTTCCTGGGCTTCTTCAGCATGCATGAGAAAAAGACGGCCGTTGCGGTTGAGAGAGTTCCCTGGGGAAAACCTTCTTCCTGGCTGGACACGACGCTGCTGCTGAGTTGGGGCATTGGCATTGGGGGCTGCAGCATTCTTCTTGGGGCACTCATTGGAGTAGTCACCCTTATTTCCACAGTCATAACAAGTCACTTGCGACTTGTCCTTTGCTGCAACAGGCATAACATTGCTTCCAGTCCTCGGGGCAGTGTTAGTGTTGGCGGTAGCATTGTTGTTGTTGAACTTGGGTGGTGCACGGTTGAAATTGCCAGAGTTGCCGGGGTTGTTGTGATTTCCTCCGGGCCTCGGGTTTCCACGGTTGGGATAGGTCGGAAGGTTCATCGGGGGTCTGTTGGTTCTCGGGGCAAATCCTGGAGATGGGTTAGGGCGATACTTTGGGGTCTGATATGTTCCTGGCTGATGCATCATGCGACGCTTGTGGTTCTCATTGGCTTGGTTGATCTTTCCTTCCATCTGGATGACAGAGTCAACAAGGGTTTCAATATCAGCAAAGGGGATATTGACCAATATCGTACGCATCTCATCGTGCAGACCATTCAAGAATCTCTCTTTCTTCTTGGCTTCGGTGTCGATCTCATCCGGGGCATACCTAGCTAATGACAAGAATTTGTCACGGTATTCCACTATGGTCATCCATACTTGCTTCATTTCTCTGAACTCATCTCTCATTCTCTTGATCAAACCCGGTGGAACATGGGTTCTGCTGAACTTAACCTTGAATTCCTCCCAGGTCATCATATGTCCTCTGGTCATTGCACGAACGCTGTTCCACCATGCTCTCGCATCTTCGGCTAGATAGTGGGTGGCAAATAGAACTTGCTCGTTAGCTTCCACTCCGGCGATTTCCAGGTTGTTTTCCATGGTTTGCAGCCAATCGTCTATATCTAGGGGCTCTTCCGACTTAGTGAAAACAGGCAGGTTGGTGTTCTGGAAATTCTTGAGCTTAGATCCATGGTTGTCCTGATTTCCTTGGCCTTTATTGTTTTGGGCCAGCTGAGCTATCTGCCGAAGGGTGGCTAGGTTGGCTTGACGTTCGGCTCTTTCGGCTTCGCGGTTAGAAACCAACATTTGCAGGATCTGCAACATCGGGTCCAGGGATGAACCACTTCCTCCGCGTGGCATGTGAAGATTGAGATAGATCATGAGAAAAGAGGGAAATTTCTAAGGTTCCGGGATTTTGAGAAGTTGTTAATGGTTGACTCAGATTTTCTAGCAACTTGCTTTTCATTCATTCATTCATTCATTCATTCATAGCACACGATACAAACACACACCACAAAACAAGAAAAATAGATGGTTTTAAGTACCATTCTGGAAACTATGATATAGTGGAACCGAATACAACTCACTACACTAGTGCTCAAGTGCTACTACTCCTCGGAGTCGGTGTAGTCATCATCCTCATCATCCTCATCGTCATTGATGAAGGCGAAATCATCCTCATCGGTGAAGAAGTCCATAGCCTGATCCTCCATAAAATCATCATCATCGCTGAGATAGGAGTAGGGGTCTCCACGAAGGTCTTCTCCGGCATTCTCCCTTTCTTCCAACTGCATGTCTCTCTCATGGATGGTCTCCTCCAAATCCGAGATACGATGACGAAGTCGGGCAATGATGCACTCCTTCTTGTCGAGCTGATGGCGGCGAGAATTGTGATCCTTTGCTAGCATGGCGATGGTCTGATCCTTTGTCTTGATGATGGCGGACTTGTGGTTGGAGTAGTCACGGCAATTCTCCAATTCTTGCTGACAATCGTACATCATGAAGCTAAGGTCGTCCAACTGGGTCTTCAGCTCGTGGTGGTATGGGGCTTCCAATGGCTATCCCATAGCATCACGCCTTGGACAAAACTCAAAGCGGGTACCCTTTATCTGGTTGATACTCTGCCCACACAGACGGGCAAGAGCTTCCTGCATGGCCCTGACAAGTCCATCGAGCCAGTTGTTCTCTCTTAAGGTGAACTGAATTTCCTCGGCAGTGGGAGGTTCAATCTTTCCTCGGAGACTGGCAACAATTAGCCACTGCAGATCTTCTCCTCCTTGATCATTGAGCAGAGCTCCGAAGAACTCGGGGTGCGGACGCTCCAGAAGTTCTGAAAGCTGGTCCAAATCCCGCTCAAAGATAAGGTCTCCTCCATTCCCCAACTGATAAAATTTGATGTACTTCACGTCCATCTATAAGAATGTAGGATGAGTAAGTTAGTAAAGTGATCAAGTGTGTCAAATTTTAGGTATTTTGCAAGAGTTTTTTAGGAACCTGAATTTTTATGAATGAAACAAGTGATAAGAATGGGAATAAGTTTTTGTAAATATTTGCTTCCTTTGATTTTGAAACTAAGTTTTTGATTCAAACGTCCAGTCTAACTAGGGTCTCCTATGGTCAGGATGGCTCTGATACCAACTTGTCAACACCCGGATTTTTAATCCCAAATGCCTGTTATGACATACATCGCAATCCCAGGATTACCATTTTTGCGAGACATAACAGAATTGGATACCATGGTACATCATCCATTACAAACCATACATAAGGTCTTACACAAATAAGGATCTCATGATCCAGTTCTTAATACACTCAGGCAACGGAAATACGTAATAATAATAAAGGCAACATAGGCAAAGCTCCATCTTCGGGGTCACAGGCAATGCTGACGATGGGAGATGATCCTAGTTGTCGTAACCTTCCTGGGGTCCTTCATCCTGGTACTCCTCTTCATAGTCTGGCCACGGGAATATCCAGGGACAAAGCCATGAGTACTCTTTAAGTACTCGCAAACTAATACTAACAAGTGAAGGGGGTGTTTGTAGTAGGACACTAAGCTCTAGGGTTGTTTTGCGAAAAGCCGGATTTACCTCTACTAAGTTCAGAAGCAATAAAAGCTAGTTGAAATTTTATATCACCTAAGTGGGAACTTGTATCTCATGCCACAAATCTGTTGTGGTCAAGTCAAATTCTCAATTCATTCTACAAGTCATTTTGAAAACATCTGACAGGGGGACAGTATGGCCACTCCAATCTATGCATAATCATGACGCCATTATTCGAATAGTTTGACACTCTGTAGAGATTGTACACTTTCACCACAACATTCGATACATCCGTCGAACAAATCCTGAATTCACCATACTCGATATGGATAATCAATCCTAACCTTTCAATTACACACCCTAGTATAGGCACCTCTCCTGTGAGTTTGGCCTCCCAACCATGACCAACTGTCATCTTGGGTACTGCACAGGTGAACAATCTTCACAAGGTAGCCTCAGCTCAGACCTTGGCCGTGAGGGAACCCATACTAAGGTATATAAGTTTCCAGTCAAGCCCTACCCAATTTTCGGGTATTGTGGTTGTACGGTAAAATTGGAATGGTATCGCATCCAGACAACCCTCAGTTTTATAAAGGGCTAAGGCTCATGCCTCAACATTTTCATCATCCAAATCATCTGATGTTTTGGAAACACATGTCAAAACATCTCAGTAGAATGACTCATCATTCTAAGGTTTTCATAACCATTTTTCCACCAAGTATTCCCATCTAAAGTTGATCAAGTTTTATGCTTAGCACTAGCATCTACAAGTGGGGGTGAGTACTAATGAGGGGTGGTAAACAAGTGGAGTTTTAACTAAGTACCATCTCATGCCTTAGGATGACATCAAGATTATCTAGCTTAGGCCAAATTTAATGCTCTTTATGCCACCTTCAATTATCTTCCTAGAATCTACAAGTCACTTAAGTAAACTCTAAGAAATAGCTTTGATAAAGAAATAAAGTAGAAAGCTTGCAAGTAAAACTAGGATTGTGTTATCAAGTGGGTATGATCACATATGCTTAAGGCATATAGTTGGCATGGTAACAAGCAAGTATTTGCTTGCATAGGTATCCGTATAAGCTTGCTAAGTTAATAGCTTGCAAGTATTGGCTTATATAAGTCAACTTGATTAGTAAGGCTTGCCTTGCGTAGAGCAGTGGTTGAAGTTCTCCTCGGATTCTTCTTCGTAGTATCCTCCTTCCTCCTCGTATCCTTAGTCGGTACTAGCGTATATAAATAAATACGAGGTACACAATCACCAACAATACTTAAATACTTTCAATCATCACACAAAATGGTTCTATAGATGATCTAGCAACATCATTAACATTACAATATTTAAGCATTTGCATTATTTATTTGTTTTTAGAAAAGTAATTTCTACTCATTGAAAAACTACTTAAGATTTAATATTCTCCAACTCAAACATGGGATCATGTTGACACATGTCATCACCACATATTTCAGTACATGGGAATGTGATTTAAAGTGGTGTCACAATTTAATAAGGTTTCCCCTTTTTATTTTAAATAAAATAAATGACTAGAAATGCCTATGTGGCATTCTTTTATTACTTGAACATTATCTCTGTAAGTAAACCCATATGTTTTTATATATTCTGAAAGGTATGATCAAATGTGATTTTTGAGAGTTGGAATCAACTCAAAAGCTGTTATGGTTTAAATTTGAAAAATGTTTGAATGCAGAAAAGCTTCTGCCTTGTTATTTTTACCAAGGTTGATCTATAGATCCAAATGATTTGAATACAACGGGCTTGGATTCAGCATTTCAATATCTTTCTAACAAAATCTGTTTCATGCAATTTGGTTCACTGAATCGAGTTGGGTTGATTTTTGAAACTAGGTACAGAACTGAGTTTGAATATAAATAGAAAAAGCTAAATTCAAACGAGTGGGCTGTACGGGAAGGGTTATTGGGCCGGCCCAGTGTCACTCCATGAGGCGGGCCAGCGGGTCTCTTGGGGTCGGTGGCTCATAAACGCGATGCACGGGCGATGTGGTGCGTTGGATTAGAAGTGAGATCAACGGCTGAGGGTCGTCATCGACGATGAACAAGTCACCGGTGAGCTCGAACCCTAGCGGCTTGGTGGGGGTGCATAGGGGGCATACCGGGGCTCCAGTGATGACGGCGAGGCGGGCAAACGACGAAGTCGATGACGGAGAACTCAGGGGTGGTCGCGGCAGCTCCGGGGGTGGACGAAATCAACGGCTCCCTTCTTCTCCAGAGGCGGCCTGCTTCGGCGCAATTCTGACGAACTGCTGCTCCTCGTGCTCCAGCTAATGTATGGAATGATCAGTGAGGTGAGGGGAGTGAGATGGTGTGACGAAATCGAGCGGGCGTCGTCTCCTTTTATAGGCTCGAGGGCGAGACCGAGAGGGATGGACAGGCGACGGTGGCGACACGGCTACATGCGGCTAGAGGCATGGCCGAGGTTGGAGATCGACGGGTGGTCTCCTGGTGATGCTCTAAAGCTTAAATGCGCGTGTAGGGGCGGTGGCAAATGGTTGGGAACGCGCGGTTCTCTACGAGGCAGAGGCATCGAACTCTGCAGCGAGCGGTGGCTACGGGGTACTAGCGGTGAAACGAACATGTCTGGTGGTGTCCTGGGACGGTGGGGTGCATGCTGGCGGGCGACCAGGGCTCGAGGTGGTCGGGTTGCGTGGCAACGGTGCGTTCTCTACAACGCGCGTCAGCATGGTCGACAACGGCACGGGCGCGACGTTCCTGGCGGTTCTGGTCGCTGTCTTTGAGCTAGGGCTGGTCGAGAGGGGCGGTGAGGCATGTGATGCATGCTAGACAAGGTTGGCATGGCTAGTTCTTCTCCTAGCTTGATGTACACACTGGGGTGACAAGTGTGCTCTCGGCCTGCTCACCATTGATGGCATTGGCAAGCTCACAGTGGTGCTAGAGATTAGTTAAGGTTGCTAGATGATCTACTAAGGCTAGTTGTAACCAGAGAGGGAACAAGGTTGGCCCAAAACACTGCTCAACATAGTGTTTTTGATTTTGTTGATTTGCATCTGCAACCTGTTTGATGAAATGGCCGCATGAACTTAAGTTTTGAATTTTGAAAAGATTTTTGGTGGGTGTGCTAGGCATGTGTTGGGGATTCTCTGGATGCTTGGGTTTTGAAAATTGAGCTTGTTTGAGAGGTTTTTGAAATAGTGGGATCTTCCCATATGAAAAAGATTCAATTTTAAACTGTCATTTAAACTAAGCATTTAAATGTTTTTGCATGATCAAAAAGTGGGCCTTGGTACCTTATTATGAGTACTATCAAGGGGTGCGAAGATCCATCCATGTTTCTGTTAAGTTCTGAAAGTTAGAGATAACCAAAGTAGGCATGGGAGTTAATTTGGCCAAAGTGACCATTCACTTACTTGGTTTGTTTTGACTTGTTTGTCTTCGGGAAAAGTTTGGGGATTGTTTAGATGATGTTTATTTCACCTAAGAATCATTTTACAAGCAAATAAACACAGAACCATGGCAATTCAAAAGAATCCAAATTTTAATACACACACATATATGAATGCTTTCATATTTTTAATTGGAAAAGTTTTTGTTAACACTAATTTTGATGATTAGAGTTTGATGATTCAAGTTTAATATTTTTGGGATGTTACAGCTTTATTTGTAAGTTCACTTGGATCTATTATTGTTCACTGCTACTCCTTTCATCATGGGGAAGTCTCGTGATGGAAAGTTTTCTATTTTACCATCCACTACAAGAAGAGGTACAATGCTAAACACCTCTGCTGCTCTTGATTCACCATTTGTTATAAGTAAGCTTGTTACACCACTACCACATACACATGCTACACACACTGCTACTATTGCTGAATCTAAAATTGCTTCTGATACTCATGATGTTACTTCTACTATGCTTGATGCGAGTGGTTCATTAGGTCCTTTCCTAGATGCTACTATTGCTAAAACTATTTTGGGGAACACTAAAACTCCTAGTGAAGACAGTATTACACATGTTAGATCAGATTTGGTCTTCATTAAGTTGGGAACTATCAGAAGGGAGTAGCCCTTGATTGGTTTGAGTAAACGATGAGAGGGTCACTTTAGTGGCTAGGGATAGATCCAGATTTGGATGCTTGATTTAAGATTGATGACCCCTACCTAGATTGGGTCCTAATGGATGAGCTACTATATTAGCTCACTCTAGTTCTTAAGCAAACAAAGCAATTAGCAGATCAAGGAAACTCGTCTTACTAAACAATCAGATACTACTAAAGATACCATCAATTCTAACTTGAGGTAAGCAGGGGTATTTTGAAGGGGTTGTGTTTTGAAGTAGGATAAGAACCTCTTGGTGTCTCTACCAAGATTAGAATGAAAAGGTTTTATGGAAGGCTTTGGAAAAACCTAGAGATGAGAGTAGTTGAAGTTCTGTCTTGAAAACATAAGGAGCTTATATATAGTTCTCCATAGTTTTGTTAATAGAACTGGTAAAATAATTTGTTGTGTCTAGGTCATCTTGGCTCAGTTTTGAAATGCCAGAACATTTGAGAAAAAGAAAGATGAACCAAGACATCTCTTTTGGAAAATAGCTTTTGTCAAATAGTGTTTAGATAAGAAGTATATCACCTAATACACAATCAGTTGAAGGAACACAATCAAACAAGTAAGCAAACATTGCAGCATTTAATAAGAAAAAGTTTTTGTTCCCCCTGATTTTTTTCCCTTTTGCAAAAGATCAGGGTTGCTGAAATTGGGATGTTACAAAGAGGTTCGTTCTTTTAAGCAACAAGGAGGAGAAAGTCTGAAAGATGCTTGGTATATAATAAGTAATGATCATCATAGATGTACTAAAAAATATTCTACCAAAATCCTCCTTAGAATTTTTTATGTTGGTATATCTAGTTGGAATAGGTATGTTCTGGATACTCTCACAGGGGGTAATTTTCTGGGTACTCCTGCTTCAGAAGCATGCAATTTAATTGAAAGTTTAGTAGGAGTACCACCTATTAATGTCGTTAAAACTGAAATCACTTTGGAAGAAGTTATAAAAAAATTGAGCTCCCTAGAGAAAAGTTTGCCAAATATCCTTGATAACACTAGCCAAGTTAATGAATCAATAGAAAGTATCAATAAAAGAATCACTATTTTAGAGGCTAGCATTATCCGTGTCAAAATCTTAGAATTGGTAAACTGGAAGAGGCTATGGAAGCTCTAAGTTCAACTTTTTCCTCCCTTAAGTTTAAAAGAGAGAAATATTTTGTAGGAAAAGAGAAAAAATTTGCGGATGTTCCAATGGTGCCTACACCAAAACCCCTTAATGTGCTTAAAATTGATAAAACTTTTAGTGCAACTAAGAGTGATCTACCTGTTGAATCATCTTCATCTAAGGTACCTATTGATAAAATCCTTGTTTTAAAGGAATTACTTGATGTTGATGCTCCTTCAGTCAAAAATACTTGATTCTTGCTTTCTATGCCTAGCTGAAAGGTGTTAAAGAAAAGCAATCTTGGGAGATAACCCATTTTATTTATTTCAGTAAGTTTTTCTTTTGTTGAGTCTTGGAAGTTATTGCCTCTTTAATAACCTCTCCTTATCCTTTTCTTTGGTTTTTGTTCCAAGAATATCCTCTAATGAGAGGGAAGTAAGATTTGGGGAAGTTGCTGTCCCGAAAAAGATTTCTATGCTTCGCTGTAAACAATCGTGAAAAATACCAGAATATCGTATTGATCTGTAATGTTTTGTGCGCATGCCCCTGGTATTTACCCAACTTTTGTTAGTTTTGCACTTTTGGATTTTAGCAATATAATATTTTCGAAAAAATCGGTCTTTACCTGTAGGTCTGTTTTGACAGATTTCTGCCATTATTTGCATTTGCCTCTTAAATCAATTTCTGTTGAGTTATTTTGATCACTTGAGCTTTTAAAAGGAGTTTCTACAGTAGCTTATGTTTTAGTGGATGATTTACTTGAGTTGAAACTAAACCCAAAGGTTTATTATCTTGCATACACTAATGTTGCTAATGAAGATTGTGTGAAGTTTTGTATGAAGGAATTTTTCAAGTGTAGGGAGAGAATGATGTGATGAGATGAAGTATGGACAAAAGTTAAAGCTTGGGGATTGTAACACCCTCAGAATCGGACCTATGCAAGTTTTAGCGAAACCCGCCAAACCCGCATAGAAACGATTCAAAGGTGCCCACCAGGCACTTTCGTGCGGGTGGAAAACGAAGTAATAACATTACACAACAGTCCTCGATGGGACCCTGAGCAGGTATATATACAAATGACTCAAGAGTCAAGAATACAGATACAATATACAAAGATCCAAATCACCTTAAAAATGATAGAGCGTCCGACTACGGACAAGATGCAAATGGGGCTAAGATCCCTGAAGAATAACCAATGGCGTCCATAACCACCTTGGCCAAGCGGAAGGGTAACCACTATGACGTCGATCTCAAAACCGCTTAAACAAAAGGGTGCCGACAAAGGGCAAAGGAAAAAGAGGCGTCAAGATCGAGGCCAAGACACGGCGAGGCTAGAATTGGCGGTCCTCGCCTACATAGGTATGGTGGATCAAGCGGCGGCAAGATGCACTAAACAACCTATAGAGACTCGATACAACTGGTGGCTATCCGAGAGGGGTAAGAAAGACCTATTCGGAACCAGACTGATACTAACACCAAACAAACCCATCCTGGTGTTTCCCCCTCGACACCGATCGAGGAAGTCAACCGAGGAACTCACACAGTTGGCAGTTTTATTTATTCGGTTATTGTTGCAGCAATTACTAGTCAGGTATAGATAATCATCCTGATAAAATAAGCAGTGGGCCGTTTTAGTTACTCATTCCGTTATAGTGGCAGCACTTACTAGTCAGATACAATTAGCATGAGATAACCCAAAACCCAGCAGTTGTTGGTATTTTTATTCAGCCATTCCGTTGTAGTTGCAATACTTACTAGTCAGGTACAATGGTCGCAAGCGACAATCCAAGCAAGCAATTGTAGGCAGTATTATTTAGCCATTCCATTAAAGTGAAGCTGATTACTAGTCATTATATAGTCAAATTGATAGCAGTAAACTTTAGTTATGCTTGTCTATGATCGAGATACTGTGCTCCAAGTCGTCCATATCCGCGGACACGGCTTTCAGAAAGTTTTACCCGGCCGGGGTGCACCAATAGCAACACACGCTCGATCAACCTCGGAAAAACCAAATCAAAACCCAACGAGGCTTTCACATCGAACAATCACAGGATTCAGAATTATTTCAGGGGCCACCCATTGAGTAGACCATAGCAGTAAGCAAGCTTGAGACGGACTCAAGGTTTGCGCCAATGGCATAGCGACTGAACCCGAAAACTGGGTGTCGATAGCGTAATCACTCCGCTTACCTAAACAGTACGATGCTATCTGTCGCACAATTTAAATACATAAGTAGCATGGCATAAGTACAGGATCGTAAATAAAACCTCAAACTAGTTTGTGGCCCCAAGAAATAAGACTGAATCAAGCTCTAGCTCAGGGGGGTCCCATATACCTCCCGGATGTGGATAGCGTGATAAATCAAGGAACAGGTATCAAGTACTCGGGGTCCTACGGGACACAAGTGGGCGTTCGGAAACCAAATATTTTCTATCACCCACCGATGCCTCTGCTTACTTCAATTTTAGTTGTTAAACAGGAATTAAAGTGAACGATAAGTAAAACCAGGATCATCTCCAACATCAAGCATGCGGCATTACTCCAACAACTGTGGCACTTGACAACACGCAACAGCACTTGATCAAGCGACTACGGCGCGCAAGTCCAACTATCTACCAAACAACAGGTAATAGGATGTGTCCAAGGCAATATAGGGCTGCACGGTATATCACAGTGAAACTAAAGCATCATACACAGTTAGCAATAGATCAACAGGAGGGAATAAATGCTATAAAAGTAAGATAGGTAGAAAGGGAGATGCTACTGAAAACATTCGAAGGTTCAACCGAAGATCGGGGCGACACTCGCAACAACTCAACGGCCTTATCCGCGAAGAAGCAAAACACTAGAATAAACACCGGATGCAACATTTAATACAACAGCAGAAGATCGGGCATGATGCATGTGTGATGCATGGCATGGCAAGGTGCGATGCAATTAGGTCATATTAAGTGGAACCAGGGGTCCCGACAAATGATTATATGGTTCAAGTTATTTAGAACCCCCGCAATTAAATGTTGTTTAACAAGGCAGAATATAGCACCGGGTTCGCTACACAAATTTACATGAGGCCAATATAAGGCTAGATTTGCCCGCATATGGGCCCCATATTTAATTATTAGGTGAATCGGCATAAGGCCCCCAACCAATGATATGCATGCGAGACGACAATTAAATATGCAACAATTCATGCAGTTGACCATTTATAAAAAATAGGGTTCTCGGAAGGGGGTTCACACATTAGGGTTCGGCAGATCTTGGGGTTCCGGGGGTTCTGGGGTCGGTCTCAGGGTCCAGGGTTCTGACGGGGTCGTTCTCGAACTCCGGGGTTAGGGTCTCGGATCGGGGTAGTTCTTGTCGCGTCCGGGAAGCAGGTCTTGGTTCGGTGTCGGGGCGTGTCGGATTCTTTCGGGCCGATGCCGTTCTTGTCGTCGCGACGGTCTTGTCGGGTTCTCAAGTCGGGTCGGTCTTGGCTTCGGGGTGAAGTGCTTGTCGTTCTCGTGGCGATCTTTGCGTCCTCCCGGTTCGGGTCTTGGCGTCCGAGGGTAGATCCTGGCGTGTCGAGGGTCCGGGAAGCAGGCATGGTCGCGTCGAGGCCTCAAGGTTCGCCGTCGGTGGCCTTCGGGTTCGTTCTCAGGTCCATGTGGGAGACCACCGGGTTCCGACGAAGATCTTGGCGAGGGGTGAACTTGGTGTTTTCGGGGTTCGTTTGCCGGTGTCGATCTTGTTGTTCCGCAGCCACCAACTTGGCTCCAACTTGGTACTACACAGGGATCCCACGGTGGGCGGATGGCATCGGCGACGATGGGGTGGGCAGCAGGCAGTGGGTCGAGCGGGGCCAGCTGCTTAGCGGACGGAAGGCGAAGGGGCGGACGAGGAAGCGCCGTGAGGCGGGCTCGGCCCGGCGCGGGCACGGCGAGGCGGGCGCGGCCGGGCGGCAGGCGCGGAGGGCTGCGGCGGAGGCGGAGGTCGTCGCGGCAGGCGGTGTGGTGCGGGCGTGGGGCGGCGGGGCTCTGCTTGAGGACGACGCCGGGGATGGGCGCGGGCAGGGGCCGGGCGAGGCCCGGCTCGAGGTGTCTTGGCGGCGCGGGCAGCGGAGCGGGCGGAACGCCGGCGAGGCGGGCAGCGGGCGGTGAGCAGGAGAGGTCCGCGGCGCGGGGCCGCAGATGGAGGCGGGGTCGGCGATCGGCGCGGTCTCGGGCGGAAAGCGCGGAGGCGAGCCGGCGGAGGCGGGCGGGCAGTCTTGAGGTGGCTTGGCCGCAGCCGAGGCGGCTGGACCGCTGGGTTCGGGGCGAGGAACGAGGAGGAGGGAGGAGCAGTGCGGTCTGTCGCCCGGCGACAGGCGGGTGGCCAGGAGAGAGAGAGGAAGCGGCAGACGGGGCGAGCAGCGGAGGGTTCTTGAGGGCAGGTGGGGGCCTTGGCTCGGGCGGAGAGGGGAGGGAGCGGCGGCTGGAGGTTGCAGGCGCTGGAGGAAGAAGGTCTTGAGACGGGCGGCTCGGCGCTCTGGGGAGGGAGAGGACACGCGGGCAGGTGGGCCAAGGCGTGTGGGGCCCAGGAGCGGGGCAGGCGTGTGGTGTGCGCGTGTGTGCGTGTGGCGTGCGTGTGTGGGTTGTGTGCGGTGAGCTGAGTGGGCAGGTAGGTGTGGGCCGGCTGGTTGAGGGGTGGAGAGGATTAGGTGACGTGGCAGAGTGGGGTTGGGTGGGGAAGAGAGGAGAGGTGAGGTGGAGAGAGGGCATTGGTTGGGGTGAGGTGGAGGGGAGGGCTGGGTAGGTTAGTTGGGTAGGAATAGGATTTAGAGGTGGACCGTTTGTTTGAACTGGGGTGGTCGTTCGGGTCATTCGGCCCGTTCGACTGCCCCCACTAAAATAATAAATATTTTTATTTGTTTTACAAACACCGTTTGCAAACCGATATCAGGCACACAAAAATAATCCGGAGACCCGGGGTTTGATATTTGATTAAAGATGGGGCGTTTTAGAAAACAAAACGGGCTTTGCGAAATAGTTTTAAGCAAACAATGCATGATGATGCCGATGCAATGCACAAATTCAACGCGATTTTCTAGTAGTGGTTTTGCGGGATGCCACAGGGATGCCACCCGTGTCACCCCAAGAAATATTCAAGAGGTACAAGCGTCAAAACTTGGGGATTCCCAAGGCACCCCCTTCTTCATCAACAAAAATCTCAGGTATTCTTTCATGATACTACATTTTTATTGCTTCATGCACTATGTGTTGTTCTTGGAGCGTATTTGTTTTAGTTTTTAGTTTTTTTTGCTGCAATAAGTTGGCTAGATCCCGCACACTTCTTTTGGAGATGTCACACCCCGTTCTTCATTGCCTAGAACACTCTAGTTTTCACTCTTATAGTTCTGTGAGTGTTCTCTTTTGCTAGCACTACGTTTAGCTTTAGTTTTCTTCTTATTTTTGCTTAGAACTTTTTAGTTCTTCTTTGTAGTTAGGTGAGACCCGCTCTCTGGTTTTTATTGATTATTATCTTTGTGAGTTATTTCAAATAAGTTGATCGGTATTGGAAAAGAGTAGAATTTGCATGCTTATGGTGGTACAAAAAGAAGCTTGTTTTGACTGTGACTTAGACTTTATAATGTCATTTTAGATGTTTCTTTGACCATATGCTTAGTGATTATTGTTGTAGCATGACTTGTTTCAAAAAATTGGGATTGCTTAATGTGCCATGAAAGAATCATGCGTTGTTTTAGCATACAAAAGCATAATATTGTGGTATTCTCCTTTGATGCTTTATTTGGGTTGACTTGGCACATGCTTACACCATGTTATGACTATGAACCAGTCACCTTAGCCTCTATGATCATTTATTTTTTGACTTGTGATATCACTTTGTGC
Source organism: Avena longiglumis (assembly GCA_030063025.1). Classification (NCBI taxonomy): domain Eukaryota; kingdom Viridiplantae; phylum Streptophyta; class Magnoliopsida; order Poales; family Poaceae; genus Avena; species Avena longiglumis. Next base: position 95,668,057 of record CP125978.1, read on the forward strand.
TTTGATTAATAATGTTTTGTCACTCTGCATGATTATGGCCATAATTGCTCTCTTAGTTGGTCGCTGACATGGTTATACCCTACGGGTACGTGACCTCAGCATACCTAGTCCAGCCTAAGGAAGACCCACGGCAAAAGTACGTTGGCCCATGAAGACTTTCGGGTGGCTCAGGCCCATGACGCCTTCGGATCCTTGGAGAGCAAGACTAGAGTAGATAGGAAATTCAAAGGGATAAAACCCTAGAACCTGTAACCGACTAGGACTATGCCCGGGACCTGCCTAAGTCTATATAAAGGCCAGGAGGGCACGACCTAGATCTCTCGACTCACACTTTCGCATACACGCCTCCACGCCATATCGAATCTGCGCACCCCTGTAATCTTCGGTTCCGTCGTAATCAAGAGCAGACAAGCAGGAGTAGGGTTTTCCCTCCGGGGGCCTGAACCTGGGTAAATCTCGTGTCCCCTGGTTGCTTGTCTGTTAACCGTTCCACGATCTCCAGCATCCCCATCTTCTCCAAAACCCAAGTCCATAACAATGGTTATTGACGAGTCGAAACCTCGTCAATTGGCGCCGTCTGTGGGAACTGGGGCTGCTGATTGTGCGGTCGTGATGGTCCTGACCCGATCGATCTACAACTCTGCGGCGACGGGGAGTCACCTCCTCTTCGGCGCTTTCGACTTCACCGCCCACTCGCCAGCCACCATGAAAGATTTCGAGCCCGTAGGCGACGGACTCGAGATCCTATTCGGGAGCTTCTGCTTCCACGTGGGTCAGACTGGCACCCTCCGCCTTCCTGAGCGAGTGCCCCTACCATCAATCAGGCCCGCTTCATGGGCTCCGTACCCTGTGCTACGCACATCGTCATTAACAGATGAGTCCTACGAGAGCAACATCTGCAACTCCGATCTGTGCGATCCACCTTCGGATGAAGGGACCTACGGTTTCGGATCCGAAAGCTGCGGCGGTAGCGGACCAATCTACAAGCACTACCAATGCGCCACAGTCATCAAAGAACATCAAACGCCTAAACCGCCGCCCAACACGAACCCCAACCGCCAGCGCAGATGTAAACGGAAGCGGCGGAAATGAAGCGGTCCTCCCCCACCCAACGGGGAAAGCAACGGCCACGTCATCCAACTTAGCAAAGAAGGATGGGTCTAGGCACACCGCGCCGTAGCAGGCGACATAGTCCTACCTGCAGACGCCTCACATGAACTACTGATGGCATACCACTTCCTCCTCATCGAGGAGCACAAGAAGCAAGTCAAGATGCAGGAAACACTCGACAAACGCAAGCAGCCTCTCGAGTCCGGTCTGGCGAGCTGCGCTCTCCGCCATGGCCCCGGCTCTACCGACGGAAACCAAAGAAACAAGCATCGCTCTCGGGTGGAGAACATGGATCCCAAGGAGCACCGTGATGTGACCCGAACTCTCCACACATCGTTCATGGAGATGGATGCTGACGGCAACATCATCCCGAAGACACCGCAAGCTGTGATCATGGCAGCCACAGCGTATCTCGCGGCCCACCAACCACCGGAGGGGGACCCGAAAAGAGCCATGCATAAGTCCACACTCACCATGCAAAAGTGACAACACTGGCGCCATAGCACTCGCTAAGGAACCAAGATATCATCCAAAGACCAAGCATATCAACCGCAAGTTTCATATAATCCGAGATTATATAGCAGATGGAGATCTGAAGATTAGCAAAGTACATACGGATCTGAATGTCGCAGATCCATTGACTAAACCTCTTCCACGTGTAAAACATGATCAACACCTCAGTGCCATGGGTGTGAGATTGTTGCCAGATGTAAACTAGATTATTGACTCTAGTGCAAGTGGGAGACTGTTGGAATTATGCCCTAGAGGCAATAATAAAGATGTTATTATTATAATTCTTGTTCATGATAAAGTTTATATTCCATGCTAGAATTGTATTAGCGGAAACATTAATACTTGTGTGGTTTGTGAACAACACCGTGTCCCTGCATGCGCCTCTAAGGACTAGCTCATTGATCAATGATGGTTAAGGTTTCCTAACCATAGACATGAGTTGTCAATTGATAATGAGATCATATCATTGGGAGAATGATATGATGGAGACAAACTAAGCGAAGCAATTAGATCGTTTCATCGTGTTCATCTTTGCGAAGCTTTTCCTATGTCAAATATTGTATTCCTTAGACCATGAGATAATGCAACTCCCTGGTACCGGAAGAAAGCTTTAAGGTCATCAAACGTCATCCTATGAGAGGGTGATCATAAAGGTGTCTCTCAGGTGATCGGAAAGTATCTGTTGGGTTGTATGTATCGAGATGGAATTTGTCCCTCCCAAGTCGGAGAGATATAATTCGGGCCCACTCGGTAATCGATATCAACACCGCTTGCAAGCATGTGGTTAAGGAGTTAATCACAAAGTGATATCGGATTACGGAACGAGTAAATTACTTGCTGTGAACGAGATTGCACTAGATATGGATGCAAGACGATCGAATCTCGGGCAAGTAAAATATCGAGGCGAAGGAATATATATATATATGTGATTGATTGAATCACGGCATCGTGGTTCATTCGATATGATCATCGATGAATGTGTGAGTCAATATGGGTGCCCAGACCCATTGATTATTGATAGAAGATCATATGCATATTCTCGAACCGAGGTCACACACTTAACGTATCTCGACGCTAGGATAGATTGGATAATTGGTTTATGAATTTTTCTTGAGTCTCGGATGGGATCCGGGATATCACGAGAGGTTCGGAATGGTCGGAGAATAAGATTCATATAAGGCAATGCAGTTTTGGAGTTGAATTGTTAGGGTTAATCGGTATTGTACGGAAGCTTCTAGAACCTTCGGAAGGGACCAACGTGGCCCCACCTTCGGGAGGGCATGGGCCTATGAGGGAGTGTCCTGGCGCATTGGGCCAGGGCACAAGGCCCCATAGGGCCCAGCCGATCCTAGATAAGTTTAAACTCGTTTAAACTAGAGATAGGATTTCTAGATAAGGAGAGTTTAAATCGTTTAAACTAGAGATAGGATTTCTAGATAAGGAGAGTTTAAATCGTTTAAACTAGAGATAGGCTTGGAGGAGGGCAGGCTGGCCCCCTCTATATATAGAGGGGGTACGCCTCCCCCACTACTACACACCTTCCTCCAAGCCCTAGCAGCCTTGCTATCTTCCTCTCCCTCCCATTGTTTGTAGTGAAGCCTGCACAGAAATTCTCCACCATATACACCACGCCGTGTTGTAGATCAATCTATCTCTCCACCATACTCGCTGGTCAGGAAGGAGGAGGCGTCGAGTCTTTGCGTGTGCATCTCACGGAGGCACCGCCACTTGTGGTGCTAGATCGGATCGGATCGCGAGGAGGAGAAATGCGACTACATCACCCATGTTCCGACGAACGTTCCGCTGTGCGAATCTTCAAGGGTATGAAGATCTAATCCAATCTCTCTCTCTGATTGCATCTCCTCGATTACATCTTGGCTTTCCCTTTGTTCGCATCCGTAGAAAATTTTGATTTACTATGCATGAAACCCTTGATGGTATCGAGCTAGATCTATGCGTAGATGTGTTTCACGAGTAGAACGCAACATGGTTGTTATGGCGTTGATGTTTTCTGTTGCAAGCCTCTTGTTTGTGTTCTTCTTATGGCGGGATAGTGAGATTGAAGCGGTCCAGGCCAACCTTACTGCGTCGTTGCGAGACCGCTCCGCACTTGGCGTGTGGCTTGTACCACACATGGTGGTGGATGTCAGTTTCTCTCACTATAGTTGTCATGGGATTAACACCGGAGTTTGGCAACCATAATATCACCGTTGTGGCTTTCCGTAGGTAAGAATCGTTCTTAGCATCTACTCCCATAAGCCACGTAAAACATGCAACAACAAAGTAGAGGCGTCTAACTTGTTCTTGCAGGGAGTGTTTTCTGTGATATGGTATGGCCCAAGATGTGATGTGTATAATGTATGCGATGATCATGTTTTGTAATGTTTCACGACTTGCATGTCGATGAGTACACAACCTACAGGAGCCATGTGGTTGTCTTTATAATTGTGTATGACCTGCGAGTCAACTTCTTATACGCCATGTAATAGCTTTACTTTATCGCTAAGTAGTTAGCAATAGTTGTAGTTGCTATTCGTGGTGGAGGCAATCATGGTGGAGTGATGGAGATCATGCAACGCACAAGATGGAGATCATTCTGGCGAGATTTGGCTATACCATGTCACATAAAGTTATATGCATGTGATGTTTATCCTTTTATGTATCTTATTATGCTTAGATCGCGGTAGCATTATAAGATGATTCCTCACTAAAGATCAAGATAAAACTGTGTTCTCCCGAGTATGCACCGTTGCGAAAGTTAAATGTGTCCAAGCATCACGTGATGATCGGGTGCTATAGACTCTACGCTCACATACAACGGGTGCAAGCCAGTTTGCACACGGAAATACTTGGGTCTAGCTTGTGAGCCTAGCATGTCTGGACATGGCCTCGGAACACAAGAACCGAAAGGTTAAGCATGAGTCATATGAGTGATATGATCGACACTTTGTTGTCCACCATTGAAACCACATCTCTTCTCGTGATGATCGGATTAGGTGTGGTGAATTTGGATCGTGTTCACTAAACAACTTGAGGGATGTTGAATTTAGTGGGAGTTCATCTAGTAATTTGATTAAATTGAACTATTTATCATGAACATAGTCTAAATTGTACTTGCAAATCTTGTAGATCACATGGACAAGTCCAACTTCAACTTCAACGTTTTCTTTGAGAAGGAAAAGCTTAGAAACAATGGGTCTAACTTCACCAATTGGTTCCGCAATCTAAGAATCATTACATCTGGCGGACAAAGGACAATGTCCTTGGGAAGCGTTAGGTGACCCCTTGCTGCATCGCTACCGGTGATGAAAGCATCTCGATCGGCGCAAAGATGATTATGGTGTGATTAAGAGCACCATGTTGTTTGCTATGGAACCGGAGTTTCAAAATCGTTTTGAAGAGTATCCCGGGACTTTCGAGATTCTCGAGGAGCTGAAAACCATGTTTCAGACTCAGGCCCGTTCTGAGAGATATGAGATCTCCGAGAAGTTCTTTAACTGCAATATGGAGGAAGGGAGTTCCGTTAGTGAGCACGCCATAAAGATGTCGGGCTACACTCAACGCCTTGAGCAACTGGAATGCACGATTCCATAGGAGCTCAAGATTGATAGGGTTCTGCAATCACTCCCTCCCAGCTACAAAAGTTTTGTAGTGACTCATAATCAGATTGGTTCCACTGATACGATCACCGAGCTCTTCGCAGTGAAGGCTGCGAAGTGGACATCAAGAAGGATAATCATGTGTTGATGGTCAACAAGCCCTCCTTTAAGAAAGGTAAGGGAGCAAAGAAGCCCTTTAAGAAGGGCGGCAAGCTTAATGCCCTACCGAGAAGAAGCTCAGTCGGTCCTAAGCGGACAGAGTGCTTCTATTGCAAGGACATGGGTCCTTTGGGCGCAACTGTCCAAAGTACTTAGCGGACAAGAAGGCTGGCACCATCAAAGGTATATTTGATATACATGTTATTGATGTTTTCCTTACTAGCCCTCGTTGTAGTGCCTAGGTATTTGATACCGGTTCAGTTGCTAATATTTGTAACTCGAAGCAGAGCTACGGAATGAGCGGCGGCTTGCGAGGGATGAGGTGACGATCTTGGCGGCAGCGGATCAAGAGTTGATGTGATGGCCGTCGGCATGCTCTCCTTAGTTTTACCTTCGGGATTAGTTTTAAACCTTAATAAATGTTATTATGTGCCTGCGTTGAGCATGAACATTATTTTCGGATCATGTTTATTGCAAGACGGTTATTCATTTAAATCGGAGAATAATGGTTGTTCTATTTATATGAGTAACATCTTTTATGGTCATGCACCTCTTGTGAATGGTTTATTTCTTCTAAATCTCGAAAGGGATGAAACACACATCCATAACATTGAGGCTAAGAGATGCAAAGTAGATAGTGATAATACTACTTATTTGTGGCACTGTCGTCTAGGTCATATTGGTGTAAAGCGCATGAAGAAACTCCATTCTGATGGACTTTTGGAGTCTCTTGATTTTGAATCATTTGACACATGTGAACCATGCCTCATGGGCAAGATGATCAAAACCCCGTTCTTCGGTATGATGGAGCGAGCAACGGACTTGTTGGAAATCATACATACCGATGTATGCGGACCGATGAGTGTTTCGACGCGCGGTGGATATCGCTATTTTCTCACTTTTACCGATGACTTAAGTAGATATGGGTATATCTATTTAATGAAACATAAATCTGAAACGTTTGAAAAGTTCAAAGAATTTCAATGAAGTGGAGAACCATCGTATGAAAGATTAAGTTTCTACGATCCGATCGTGGAGGTGAATATTTGAGTTATGATTTTCTCACGCATCTTAAAGCAAGTGGAATCGTTTCACAACTCATACCGGAACACCACAGCAATGGTGTGTCTCGAGCCCGGAATCGAACCCTATTAGATATGGTCCGATCGATGATGTCTCTTCTTGATTTGCGTTATCATTTTGGGGTTATGCATTAGAAACTGCATTCACTTTAAATAGGGCTCCATCTAAATCCGTTGAGACGACACCGTATGAGCGTGGTTTGGTGCTAAACCTAAGTTGTTGTTTCTTAAAGTTTGGGGATCTGAAGCTTCGTCAAGAAGTTGATGCGGACAAGCTCGAACCCAAAGCGAGAAATGCGTCTTCATAGGATACCCTAAGGAAACTATTGGGTATACCTTCTATCACGAATCAAGGCAAAGTGTTTGTCACAAGAACGGTTCCTTTCTTGAAGGAGTTTCTCTCGAAGAAGTGAGTGGGAGGAAAGTAGAGCTAGACGAGGTTCTTGAACCTTCTCTTGAATTGGAGAGTAGCGCAAAGACTGAAATTGTTCCAGCCTTTGCACCAACAATAGAGGAAGCTAATGACAAGGATCATGAAGCTTGACGATCTTTATCTTGAACGTCGCGGTCGACAAGGTCGTGCCCCTCCCGAGTGGTAGCAACCTGTCTTGTTGTCTTGTTGGTAGAAGGCGGTGAACCTACGAACTATGAGGAAGCGATGATGAGCCGGACTCGAGAAATGGTGGAAGCCATGAAATCCGAATGGCGGGATCCATGAGCGAAAACCAAGTATGGACTTTGGTGGATCCTCCTAGCGAGAAAGGCCGTTGAGTGCAAATGGATATTCAAGAAGAAGAAAGCGGACGGATGGTAATGTTACCGTCTATAAAGCACGGCTTGTCAAAAGGTTTTCGACAAGTTCAAGGTGTTGACTACGATGAGACTTTCTCTCCCGTAGCGATGTTTAAGTCCATTCGGATTTTATTAGCAATTGCTGCGTTTCATGATTATGAAATATGGCAGATGGATGTCAAGACTGCTTTCCTCAATGGGAACATTGATGAAGAGTTGTATATGATGCAACCCGAAGGTTTTGTCGATCCTAAGGATGCTAGTAAAGTATGCAAACTTCAGCGTTCCATTTATGGACTGAAGCAAGCATCTCGGAGTTGGAACCTTCGTTTTGATCAAGTGATCAAGAGCTTTGGATTTGTTCCAAATTCTTACGAAGCTTGTATCTACAAGAAAGTGAGTGGGAGCTCGGTGACGTTTCTGGTACTGTATGTGGATGACATATTGATTATCGGAAATGACATCAACATGCTTAACGATGTGAAGAGTTATTTGAACAAGTGTTTTTCAATGAAAGACCTAGGTGAAGCTGCTTATATATTGGGCATCAAAATCTATAGAGATAGACAAAGATGCCTGATAGCTTTAAGCCAGAGTACATACCTAGACAAAGTTCTGAAAAGGTTCAGAATGGATAAGGCAAAGAAAGGTTCAGTGCCTATGTTGTCAGGTAAGATATTGAGCAAGGCTCAGTGTCCAGCTACGGTAAATGATAGGGAAGCTATGAGCAAAGTGCCTTATGCCTCGGCCATAGGTTCCATCATGTATGCCATGCTGTGTACTAGACCGGATGTGTCCAATGCTCTTAGTTTGACGAGCAGATATCAAAGTGATCCAGGAGTGGAACACTGGACGTGAAGAACATCCTAAAGTACCTAAATAGAACTAAAGAAATGTTCTTAGTCTATGGGGTGATGAGCGACTTGTCGTAAAGGTTACGTCGACGCTAGTTTCGACACCGACAAGGATGATTCTAAATCTCGACGGGATACGTGTATATTTTGAATGGAGGAGTCTGTGGTGGAGAAGCTGCAAGCAAAGCGTGATCGCGGGATCTCTGATGAAAGCGGAATACATGGCTGCTGCAGAAGCGTCAAGTGAAGGAGTTTGGATCGAAACTTCATCATCGAGCTTGGCGTGGTTCAAGTGCATTGGACCTTTGGAGATATTGTGTGACAACACTCGCCATAGCACTCGCTAAGGAACCAAGATATCATCCAAAGACCAAGCATATCAATCATAAGTTTCATATAATCCGAGATTATATAGCGATGGAGATCGAAGATTAGCAAAGTACATACGGATCTGAATGTCGCAGATCCATTGACTAAACCTCTTCCACGTGTAAAACATGATCAAAACCTCGATTGCCATGGGTGTGAGATTGTTGCCGGATGTAAACTAGATTATTGACTCTAGTGCAAGTGGGAGATGTTAGAATTATGCCCTAGAGGCAATAATAAAGATGTTATTATTATAATTCTTGTTCATGATAAAGTTTATATTCCATGCTAGAATTGTATTAGCGGAAACATTAATACTTGTGTGGTTTGTGAACAACACCGTGTCCCAATGCGCCTCTAAGGACTAGCTCATTGATCAATGATGGTTAAGGTTTCCTAACCATATACATGAGTTGTCAATTGATAATGAGATCATATCATTGGGAGAATGATATGATGGATGACAAACTAAGCGAAGCAATTAGATCGTTTCATCATGTTCATCTTTGCGAAGCTTTTCCTATGTCAAATATTGTATTCCTTAGACCATGAGATAATGCAACTTCGGTACCGGAAGAAAGCTTTGAGGTCATCAAACGTCATCCTATGAGAGGGTGAGCATAAAGGTGTCTCTCGGTGATCGGAAAGTATCATTGGGTTGTATGTATCGAGATGGAATTTGTCCTCCCAAGTCGGAGAGATATACTTGGGCCCACTCGTGTCGATATCAACACCGCTTGCAAGCATGTGGTTAAGGAGTTAATCACAAAGTGATATCAGATTACGGAGCAGTAAAGTACTTCTTTGAGCGAGATTGAACTAGGTATGACGGCACCGACGATCGAATCTCGGGCAAGTAAAATATCGCGAGACGAAGGGAATATATATATGGGACTGATTGAATCCTGGCATCATGGTTCATCCGATATGATCATCGATGAATGTGTGGAGTCAATATGGGTGCCCACCAGCTGTTGATTATTGATAGAAGATCATGTGCATATTCTCGAACTCAGGGTCACACTTAACGTGTCTCGACGCTAGGATAGATTGGATAATTGGTTTATGAATTTTTGTTCGAGTCTCGGATGGGATCCGGGATATCACGAGAGGTTCGGAATGGTCCGGAGAATAAGATTCATATAAGGCAATGCAGTTTTGGAGTTGAATTGTTGGGTTAATCGGTATTGTCTGAAGCTTCTAGAACCTTCGGAAGGGGACCAACGTGGACCCACCTTCGGGAGGGGCATGGTCCTATGAGGGAGTGTCTGGCCACATTGGGCCAGGGCACAAGGCCCCATAGGTCCCAGCCGATCTAGATAAGTTTAAACTCGTTTAAACTAGAGATAGATTTCTAGATAAGGGAGAGTTTAAATCGTTTAAACTAGAGATAGGATTTCTAGATAAGGGAGAGTTTAAATCGTTTAAACTAGAGATAGGCTTGGAGGAGGGCAGGGCTGGCCGCCCCTCTATATATAGAGGGTGGTGCGCCTCCCCCACTACTACACACCTTCCTCCAAGCCCTAGCAGCCTTGCTATCTTCCTCTCTCCCTCCCGACTTTTTGTAGGCGAAGCCCTGTAGCAGAAATTCTCCACCATATACACCACGCCGTCGTGTTGTAGATCCAATATATCTCTCCACCATACTCACTGGTCCGAGGAAGGAGGAGACGTCGAGGTGTTGCACGTGTGCATCTCACGGAGGCACCGCCACTTGTGGTGCTAGATCGGATCGGATCGCGAGGAGGAGAAGCGAGTACGACTACGTCACCCAACGAACGTTCCGTTGTGCGAATCTTCAAGGGTATGAAGATCTAATCCAATCTCTCTCGTTGATTGCATCTCCTAGATTAGATCTTGACTTTCCCTCTGTTCGCATCCGTAGAAAATTTTGATTTACTATGCCGCGAAACCCTTCAGTATTATGCTCCTCTACATCCAAAACAAGCAAACGTCAGAGAGAAGGACCGAAATAAATGGAAAAAGTACCAAAAGCAAATAGGTACCTTGCAGTTGCCGAAGGTTAGCCTCCAGCACCAGGCGCTCCTGCACCAACCGCTTGGCCTCCTGCACAAAAGGCTGCAGAAAAATAAACACTAGTAAGAAAAAGGACTCGGGGGCAGCCCCCAACACAAAGGAATAAAAGCAAAACTCGCACACGAAGACACCCGGGGGCTCCCCCCGTGGCACGAAACAGAGGTACTTACATGCTCTGATGGCGACTCCGAAGGCCCGCTGGCGAAATTCTGAGGCGCAACCACCTGCACCTCCTGCAGAGGAGGATTCGGAGCGGCGCCCCCCGACGTTGCCACCGTCTTAGGAGGAGGAGATGCAATTTTCGATTCCCCCATCATCTCCCGAGCACCATCGCTGGAGGAGTCGTGGGAGGAATGCCTGCATACGAAGCAATCATCACAAGCGCAAAATCAAGAAGGAAAAGGACAGCAGTTAAACAAGAAACTTACGAGCCCAATGAGCTCAGGTCGAAGACAGGAGGAGTCCTTCGGGCTCTCTTCTCCTCTTTCTTCTCCTTTTTCTCTTCCTTCTTTTATTCCTTCTCCCGCTTCGCTGGCGGGTGCGGTGCTACAGCCCGCACAGGAATGGCAGGAATGGGAGAGGAAGAACCTCCATGCCCGTCACTATGGCGATCAAGGCACAGAGGGTTTCTGGGAGTCGGAGGGGTCGATGCATCCGAAGACTCGCTGGAGCTCCGTGATCATTTGCGCGTATGGTCCTCATTCGACTCGTCGGCATCTTCACGGAGATCATGGCAAATTCGGACACGGAACCCACGTCATTATCCGGCATTCGGATATTTTTCAGGCAATGGCGGTACCATGCCCGGCACCTTGAAGCTCTGCAAAACCAGAAGGAACTTTGTTAGCAAACAAAGGAAAATAAATACGCAGTCGACAAAAAGCGCTACGCGTACAAATCTACACTTGTGGAACAGCCAACGCCGAAGAAAACGGCGGAGTCAGCGACTTCCCTGGGATTTCCTCACCGGCCTTGAACTTCAGCAATGGCGAAGGTCCTCAAAGATCCCCCTCGGAGATTTTCTCAGCCGAAACCCTCGTCGGATCACGACGCCTAGAATAAAGAAACATCGGGTGCGCCCTCGCTTGGAGAGGCTGCACCCGACGCTCGAGAAACGTCCGGATGATGTCCACGCCGTTCACTTCCTTCTCCGGAATCAGCTGGAGATCCTCCACCCGACGGTAAAGGGCCTCTATCTCCGTCACCTCTCCATCCAAGATTTTGTTTTTCCAAGACCTTTTTGGTTCAATCTTTTGGGAGGGGTCAAAAGGAACGAGGCCAAAATCTTGGCCAGGAACTACGGAGTCGCGGATATAAAACCATCGCCTCCGCCAGTACTGGACAGACTCGGACATAGAAAAAGAAAAGAAAAGAAGATTGGGACTGAGGGAGATGATGCAACCCCCAATGGGATAAACACCATCCGAACCAGACTGCCTCTTCACGGAATAAAGTTTCCGGAAGAGGCCAAAGTGCGGCTCAATGCCGAGCCAACACTCGCAAAAAGTGATGAAGCAAGCAATATGGAGAATAGAATTGGGCGACAGATGATGAAGCTGGATGCCATAGAGAAAGAGCAGTCCACGGAGGAAGTTGTGGACTGGAAAAGAAAACCCATGCATAACGAAGGCGAGAAACATAACCCGGTACCCAGCTGGGGGACGGGGGATTACCTCATTGCCAGGGAGTCTGACGGCTCCCTATCTTGCGGGATCAAACCCCGCTCGCGAAGCTTGCGGAGATCGCTCTCCCGCGTCTCTGATCGCCGCCAGCCACCGTCGGTGACACGGGTAGCGGTGGCGCCTTTCTTTCCTCCAGCGGAGCTGGTCCCAACCGCAGATGACGATTTCTTTGGTTTCCCCATCGCGTTGCGGCGGCGCCGGCTGTGAAAGCGCAGAAGGGAAGATGGAAATGTGGAAGGAAATCCCAGCGCGCAGCAAGAATCGCTAGAGCACAAGGAGGCAGTGAAAACAAGAACTGATGCGGTGAAAACAAACTACAGCTTTCCCCAAAGATTATAACGACGAAGACGACGCACGGCAGCCGTCCATCCAGAAGACCTAACGCCAACAGAAGATCTGGCCATACACGTGTCAGCATCGCAATGAACCGTCGTTACCACGCCGTCCACTACGCGCGGAAATCGAGGCGATGCCGTAATTATCTCCACGCCGCGCGACCGGTCAATTCAAGGTCAGCAAGTGGGACCCACGTTTCGTCCAGTCAAGTCATCTCTGGCGTAGCAGACGCTGGAGGTCATTGATCGTCAGCACTGATGTCATCAAAATATATACTAGCACCAATTACAATTCTTCGGCTCCACAGCTAAGAGTACTCATTCGAATATTCGATTCGACTAAATACTCGGGGGCTACTCCTATCAGGAGCGCTGACCGCGCACCCGCAAGACGAATAATGACAAAATATTTCTTCGAGTCCTACGTCGAGTCTACGACTCCACTACGGACTCGGGGGCTACTCCCATAGGGAGGATGGATTTAAGCATCCAAAATTTTTTGTGACCTACGGACTTAACAACTGAACAATGTTTGAACTAAAGTCTCCGCTCGAGTCTACGAGCGAGACACTCGGGGCTACTCCCATAGGGGCTGGTCGCGCACCCTATGAAATCTTATCGCGATCTTTTGGATTCATGCAAAAACTTTGGCAACTCTGCCCAACAAAACGCTGAGTGAGCAACGATCTCCTTGTACCAAACACCTCCGCGGTGACTAACATTGGATGATGTGTCTGCGACACAAAGATAAGACCCTCTGAGATATCATCGATGGCACGACAACGCACGATCAAGCGCTACGCTAGTAAAACCGCTAACAGTGCGATGAAAAATCCCGACGGACGCGTTGGGTACATCAATTAAAATCACTGGAATTCCACTCCTGTAAGTCCTCCGCGGCCAGAGTCGAATTACGCCAGCATATGTTCCAGTTTCGAGTTGAGGGACTCGAACCTGAGGAAGATCGTGTTGTTTCGTCCTAAGACAGTTAACTGACCCTGATCCGTCGTGCGAGTCAGGCACACGCATCACCAATCCCGACACACATACTGTTAATACATAATTGCACCCGAAGAATTGAAGAGTCCTCAGCCGAATCTAACGATTCGACTGATCACTCGGGGGCTACTGACATGGTTATACCCTACGGGTACGTGACCTCAGCATACCTAGTCCAGCCCAAGGAAGACCCACAGCAAAAGTACGTTGGCCCATGAAGACTTTCGGGTGGCCCAGGCCCATGACGCCTTTGGATCCTTGGAGAGCAAGACTAGAGTAGATAGGAAATTCAAAGGGATAAAACCCTAGAACTCAGAATCGACTAGGACTATGCGGACCTCGAGTATATATAAAGGCGGGAGGCGACCTAGATCTCCGACTCACTTTCGCATACGCCTCACGCCAGATCGAATCGCACTGTAATCTTGGTTCGCCGTAATCAAGAGCAGACAAGCGTGAGTAGGGTTTTCCTCGGGGCCGAACACAGGTAAATCTCATGTCCCCTGGTTGCTTGTCTGTTAACTGTTCCACGATCTCCAGTATCCCCATCTTCTCCAAAACCCAAGTCCATAACAATGGGCATTGACGAGTCGAAACCTCGTCAGTCGCTCCCAGTCTTTTGCTAGCCTCCACCTGTACTGAGCATGAACTCTACTCGTGCATCCAACTCCCAAGAAACCAAGTTATTCCAAAGAGTCCACTATAAATTCCTATGCATGGTGTGTTACACCATTCCAACTAAATTCATGTTTTTATTTATCTTCCAAATTAAAATTTTGTTATGTGAAAATTAGTGATTAAAGCACTCATGAACTTGAAGGCACATTTTATTTCTTGCACTTAATAAACCTGAACCATTGTGACTGTCTTATATGCTTATATGCTTGCAAGTTGTAAGTTGGGAATTAGCAAAACCATGCAGTCATGGGGCACACTTTCAGTATTGCACTTATTATATTTAGTTGATATCATGTTGTTTTGTTTATGAATGTCATCGGTGTGAAATAAGATGGGAGCTTGTAAGTCCATGGAGTTTGTATATGTGTTAGAGAAACGTTTGGGTGGCTAGCCTAAGCCATGCCTAATCATGGTGGAAACTTGCAGCAAAACCATAGTGGCATTCTATGAAGAATCCTCAATAAAAAACTATGCAAATAGGAAATAAAAAGATCGTTGAGATGCTCACTGTCTGTTTCCTTGTCATTTTGATATGGGATAACTCCTGTGTCATGGGGCAAGGGGTACCCCGTTGACGGTTCTATATGATACACATATACTTACAATGACAAGGACTTGCTTGGGACCAAAGCTGAGTAGCATGAGGTCTCGGTACTCATACTCAAGGGGCATGAGATTTTTAACTTATGATTTGTCAAGCATATAACTCATATTTGCCCTCACTTTAACCTTAATCACTTCAAGATGCTTATGATAGGGCAATGAGAGTTCAAAGCTAATAAGTACCATAATTTTTGGAATCTTTATAAAACCATTTAATCCCTACTTCCCTCTGCGAAGGGCCTTTCTTTTTTACTTTTTGAGTCTCCATCTTCTATCTTTATGCACCAGCTATGAGATCATAGTTTTCATTCTGAGTTGAATGTGCATTGTCCCAAAACATGTTGATTGATTCATAATTATGGTATTGTTTGTTCTTAAATTATTTGTATCTAGTCACCCTTATGAACTTTGAAGGTGTCCTATGTATTTATGTTTTGCTATTCCATGAAGGACAAGCTAAATATCACTCTTTCTATGTTTTCAATATGTGAAAGAAACAAATGTCTTTCAAAGCATTATTCATGATCTTTTGTTTGTGTAGACTTTCATGTTGCAACATAGTTGCTACGTCTTATTGTTAGAAATACATCTTTCATGCTTATGTTTAGAGTACGTTGATCCCAGCTATCAATGCTTTGCAATATCTTGATCAAGATTGTGATGGTGCATGTCACCTCAAAAATTATTCTTTTTATCACTTACCTACTCGAGGACAAGCATGAGTTAAGCTTGGGGATGCTAATACGTTGCAAACGTATCTATATTTTTTGATGCCCCATGCTTGTTTTGCACCAACTATCCTATGTTTTGTCTACACTTTGTGGCATTTTTATGCATTTTCTGGAACTAACCTATTAACAAGTGCCACAGAGCCAGTTCCTTGTTTTCTACTGTTTTTGGTTTTAGAAAAACTAGTAAAGAAATATTCTTAGAATTGTATGAAACAAAAGCCAAAGTTCCTATTTTTCCCGACACGACACGGAGTCCGGAGGAGAGGGGGAGGCGTGCCCCAGGGCGGCCACACCTGGTCCAGGTGCGTCTAGGGGGCGCGCCGCCCTAGGGTGTGGCCCCCTCGAGCCTCCACCGACCTTGCCCCTTCGCCTATATAAACCCCCCTAGGAAAAAAACCTAAATACCCGATCAGAATTCCACGACAAAGTCCATAGTCGCCGCCACCATCGTCCCTAGATCGGGAGGGATCTAAAGCTCTTTCCGGCACCCTTCCGGAGAGGGGAGATCATCCCGGAGGCCTTCTTCATCACCATGCCAGCCTCCAGAGTGATGTGTGAGTAGTTCATCCTTGGACTATGGGTACATAGCGGTAGCTAGATGGTTGTTTCTCCTATTTGTGCTACCATGTTTAGATCTTGTGAGCTGCCTATCATGATCAAGATCATCTTATTGTAATCCAACATGTTGTGTTTGCGGGGTTCCAATGGATATTGAGTATTATGTCAGATTGATTATTGTTCTATCATGTCTATGTTATTTGTGATCTTGCATGCTCTCCGTTGCTAGTAGTTACTTTGGCCAAGTATTTGCTTGTGACTCCAAGAGGAAGTATTTATGCTCGATAGTAGGCTCATGTCTCTAGTAATCTAGGAGAGTGACAAGAACTTCTAAGATTATAGATGTGTTGTTGCTATTAGGGAGAAAACAACAATCCTTTGCTCAAGGGCAATTGTATTGTTTACATTACACACTTTGCTTAATGCAATTATCTGTTTCTTGCAACTTAATACCCGAGGGTTGTTCGAATGATATTCTGGAGGTGGATTATTAGTCATAGATATAGTTGGATTACGGTCTATGTATCATGTTATAATGTCCAAATGAATCTCATAGTGATCATCATGTCATGTACATGCATTGTTATGCATTCTCTATTTTTTAATTGCTCCGCTGTAATTTGTTCATCCAACATGTTATTTATATTATGGAGAAAACACCTCTAGTGAACTGTGGATCCCGGTCCATTCCTTCCCATCGATATTCCATCTACTATTTACTGTTTACTTTCTGCAATTACCACAAGCAATTATTTTCTTCCACACTATACGTTTAATCCTTTGTTTTCAGCAAAACCAGTGAGCTTGACAACCTTATTGATAAGTTGGGGCAAAGTATTTTGGTCGTGTTGTGTGCAGGTTCCACGTTACTAGCAACACCTTCAGAAGTGGTTTCTTTCTTCTACCGATTTGATAACCTTGGTTCTATAACTAAGGGAGAACTTTTTGTTATGCTCATCATACCTTGCTCTTGGGGTTCTAAATAGGCTCTACATCAACTGAGCCAACATCAGTGCACCAATCTGATCAAGGACTCAAGGCCCGATCTGGGCCAGTGCGAACGCGCGGGGCTGCCTTATCCTCTACGACCAGTCCGATGGGGATTTGACAGGTGGCGTGGGGGCCTGCCAGTCTTGCGAATAAAGGTTGTGGTCCTAATGTTGTTCTCGCATCAAGGCAACGGTCTACGTGAGCAGTCCTCCTCGATCTAGCCGTTGACATGTTTCGGAACTTCTGTCAGAGATATTCACGAATTGGCTCACGACACCCGTAGATATTTAGATCAGATGGAATCTGGTAGTGCATGTCCATATCAGCATGCGTGGCTTCACAAGGACGCGATGTGAAGCTCTGTTGTATGTTAACACTGTTGAATATATAAGCAAATTACAATATAATTTAATCTGAGTAAACAATTGATAAATCATGACTATAGAAATAGCATGCAAACAAAACATGCAAATCGGCATAGTAGATGAACAATCACGCACATCTAGACAAGACGAACTAATTGCATCTACCCAAGAAACTAGAACTAGAAATTCTACTAGATATTGAAATGGAAAAGTAATACGTACGGTCCAGCATTGGCTGCAACAGCACCGACAGCGGCAGCCGTAGTAGCAGCGCCGGTGTTGTCGTCCATGTTAAGGCTGCCGAAGAAGTTGTCTATGTTCAGGAAGAAGTCATTGTTCGGAAACTTGTCATTGGACGATGTCGTGTAGTCAGTAGTCGCGTGTAAACGCTTCCCAAAAATCAGATTGCCCCTCACCCGTACAAGTCTACGAGAGGCAGGGTTCCAGAGGTCTACTGTCCCGTCGGTCGGTGCACGTCGAAGGACTGAATGAGGAAGACAAAATCAGTGGCGCAAGATTCTAGAAAGAGGAAATCACATATGTGTCTCGTACATGCGGGTAGGGTTTGCGTCCGAGCTTATATAGTGTGATCAGGAACGTCGTGTGGCGCAGCCCACATACGAGTAAGCCACCATCTAGAAAATTCGTAACGAAAACGACTGCATTAACCGTGTTAATGACTCATAGTTAGTAAGACAATTAATTTCCTGAGTAGCAAAAAGATAAGCTTGGCTCGGCGAGATTCCCGCAAGACGCGATGCAGCGTGACGTGCGTGCGTGGGACGGCGGAGGAGGAGTGCGTGAGGGCTCTCTCTTCTCACTATCTTACAAGGACTAGAAAAGCCCCCCTTATAAACCAGTCCAACTCTCCTTCAACTAGCAATGTGGTCCCGACACAGGATCATAGGTTTCCTAGTATGCCAAACAGGTGCATGGTTTGAAATAGACTGGGATTCACAAGTTTAGAGTGCCAATTTCCGGGATTCAAAGTTTGGGGTTCAATTTAGCTAAGCTCTATAATTTCAAGGTTTATTTTAAACTTACGAGCAGTTATTTTAGCGTTTCGGTGTTTTTACGGATCTGCTAAAGATTGCTCTGCTCTAAAGTTCTAAACCGAATAAGGACATGTACAATGCTAGGGAATGTATATCTTCTTTAGCTCTCCACATCATTTAGAGAAGACACAATATATAATTTATACAATATATTATCTCTTATTACTATCTTTAATAATTAATAAAAATTAATTACTTTTAGTAAAAAAATGGTTGGCTAAAGGAAGTCATATGTTATAATGAAAAAAATAGTTTTCTTTTATTTTTAAGAAGAGATCATTTTTTAGCTAAAGAAAAAAAAACCGTTGCTCTCTTTTTTCTCTCTCCTTCAACTAAGAAAAAATTTAAAGTGCTAAATATGAGAGAAGACCGACGTCATTGAACTAGCCTTTCTAATCGGCGTTCATGCACAGACAACTGGCAGACGCGTGAGCGCGACGAGACGGTGAGTCGGTGACTGCACGGTTCCAGGTCTCCCGCGAGGCAAAGAAAATTAGGAAGTCGTCGGGTTATTACTTCAGAGAAAAGATAAGGTCCTCGGGCTTATGGCAATGGACCGAGAAGCTGTCATGGCCCATGCATTTGTCCTATATGGCGAGTGATCGACGGACGCCGAAGATGATCGCCCCTCTGGAGCGCCACTTTATCCGCCTCATCCACCTCCGACGTACACAGGAAGATGGATGCCGCGAGGCGAGCCGGCGCCTAACAAGCAACTTGCCAGCAGCCACCAGGCGCCACCGGGCGAGGTGCCGCCAGAAGCGGTGACGGCGCGATCGACCTGGGCATCACCGCCTCTACATGCATGACGCGTCTCCTCGCCTGCCCTGCGCGCTGACAGGAGGACGGGACCATCGCGCGCTCGCCGTTCACCGCAGGCGTAGGCGGCGCAGGGTCGGCCGTGCGCGCAGGGTGAGCTTGCCGGCGGGCACTGAGCAGTGAGCACGGCCAGCATGTTGGCGAGCCGCAGGCGGCGTGCGCGTCCCGGAGAGCACGGCACGGGGCGCAGTTTGCATTGATCTCGATCGGCAGGGGCCAGGGTGTCTCTTGCATTGCAGTTGTGACGCGCGTGCACGCACGCACAGACCGACGACCTCCGGCAGACGCACGAGCGCAGCCCGCGACCAAGGCTTGCGCAGCAACCTGAAGAAGGGCGACTGGACGACCTGGTTGGCGATGGACCGAGAAGCTGTCCTCTGGTAACGCTGTCGCGTCCTCGCTCCTCCGTGTCCGTGGTGACTGACCGACGCACGCCGACGATGATCACCGGCATCAGCGCGCCCTGCACCGCGACTTCCGCCGCCTCGACGATCTCCGGCGTACGTACGTGCGCGGAAAGATGCATGCCGCCTAATAAGTCCTCACAAGCTTGGCACCAGGCGATCGAGGTGCCGCGTGCAGCGGTAGCGGCTGGGCTAGGCTAGCAGCGCGACCCGCGTGTTTCTCCCTCCCCGTTTCATGCCACCGCGCGCGCGCGAGAGAGAGAGAGAGAGAGAGAGAGAGAGAGAGAGAGAGAGAGAGAGAGAGAGAGAGAGAGAGAGAGAGAGAGAGAGAGAGAGAGAGAGAGAGAGAGACCTTCGCGCTCATCGCAGCAGGGTCTGCCCTGCCGTACGCGCATCCTCTCTCTGTTTTTGCAATCTCTTCTTGTACTTACTCTGTTTTTGCAGTGCCCAAGTTGTTGTTCAGATAAGTTGAGAGTTTGCAAGATCGGCAACGTATGACAGGCGAGCCGGGAGCACAGCCATTTGAGGAGCGGTTCCTCCGGGATTGGAGTACGCTAGCTGCCGGCCGGGGCTGGGTGCAATGTGCAATCCCTCCACCTGTCTGTGCAGACCGCACCGGATGCATCCTCGCAGTCAGAACGCACACAGTGAACACAAGAGCTGCTCTCACTTGTTATTTACTCCTATAAAGCTGTTACAACTCCTATAAAACTTCACGTGTTTCAGAGATCTTGATTGAAATAAGATACAATAATAATCAGAGAAGTGACACCGTTGCTTAATACGAAATCAAAAAAAGTTGGCTGGATCAACCAGCTTACCATAGGAGAGTAGCATACACCAACCAGAAACTAAGCCATCAAGGCGCAACAAGCAGCTAGCTAGCTGGTATCGTCAAGGATCAAATTCCAATGAGCCAAGTTAAGTGAAACTAATCAACCGACTCTACCAGGTAACCTGGGCCAACACATACAAAACACCAGCCACGATCTGGACAATGATTATTGGGAAGAAGAGTCGGTCCACCATCGCCAGGGCATCAATCATGGTCCTCTTCACCTGCTCCAGCCTTGCTCTCACAGAAACCAGACTGGCCTCTGTCAGCCTTGCTCTCACAGCAACCTTCTCATTCTTCGTCCTCACCTCTTGCATGAAAGTAGGGAAGAAGTCACGGTCTCCAATGAGCTTGTCTAGAGTGGCCTTGGCAGTTGGGTCTTTCGCCAACTTGATAAGCACCTGCAGCCCCATAAGAGGCGCGTACCATGAACTCTCTTTGGTCACCCATTCCACCAGCATCTTCACGATAGATTCAGCTATCGAAAGCACAAGGAGCGCCTTGCTGCTAATGGGAGCAGGGACATGGACGACTTTGTCTTGGGTCTTCACCACCGACTCCGGATCACTCACTGGCCTGCTTGAACTTGTAACAGCTGCTTTGTTGGGAAAATTCTCCTGGGCAAGCTTCAGGAACTGCTTGTTCACTTCCAGGATCTGATCCACGCTATCTCGTATCCGCTTGAGTTCACCCTGGTCGAGCTTGCAGTTCGATGAGAAGGAGCGTACCTGCAGTTATTACAAACATAATTAATGGAGTAAACATCAACAACACATTCTGAAATTGAAACTTCTCATATTTTACGGTTTGAAAATCATTGGTGCAATGTCTATGAAATGGCACTACTGTCTATGAATTACTGCGGACGAATGCCATGGGGGAGGCAAAGTTGGGGGGGAACAGGTGTGCATCTAGCTAGTCCTTGCCACCCGGATGGATGCGTGTGTGGGTGCGTTGTGTGTGGGTGTGGCCCATAGGCATACATGTAGATGTACCTAGCAAGTGAATGCGACGAGGATTCTAGAATTTTCTCCCAAACTACAAACCCCCTACCGATGATGTAGTGAAGAAGCATATAACTCACCCATAGTTGCCGAGGCACCGACCACATCCCGACGACAGAATGTCTCTTGTCTGTGTTCTTCAAGTTAACATCAGCAGCAATCTGTTTGGACAGAATAGCGCTCTCAGGGTGCAGATGTAGCAGGATATTACAAGCAGTACAGTGCAAATCATAGTAAGATCTAATTACAGTCCCTGTAGAATAATTACCATTGGCGACGAGAAAGTGGTTGTTTCTGTGGGTTCATACAGCTTCTGGAAAATCAAGTCCCTCAATTTCTCGCTTTCACTGCGGTTTCCACCCCCTACCCCCATGTCCATATCCCTAAGCATATGCCAGTAGAGTAGCATTTTAGTTGTACTCTTATTCTCGTCCATATCATGAAAATAGGAAACTCACCGCCCAAAGATGTCGATATGCGTCAGTCCAAGCAATTCCCGGATCCTCTCATCCCTCAAATGTTCGTGAGGCGCCCCATACCCCTGCAAAACACGGGTTAAACCCTCGTACCCAATTCGCCACGGCGCTTGCACATAAACAAACAATCAAAGAGACCGTGAAGAACCTGCGGGCCTTGGCCGAAGATGCCGCTGAGGAGCGACGACGGCGGCGGCGAGGGCAGGACCGTCTGTCCAGTGGAGGACGAAGCGGAAGGGGCGCAGGCGATGGAGGGAGCGGCGCAGGCGAAGGGAAACGCCGCTCCTGGGTGCGTGGCCTGGGCGCGCGGCAGCGCGAGGACGGCGCGCGACCTCATCTTCCTCTGTGGCGACGACGGCGGCGGCGGCGGCGGTGCGGTGCGGAGCGCAGCGGAGCAGGTGGTGGGGAAGCGTGGGATGGGCGAGGAGGGACGGGGAAGTGTGCGTGGGAGGTGGCGCAATGCCGTGCCGAGATTCTAGGACGGGGGTCTGTTCGTGCCACTGACACGCTAGACTCACTCGACTCGGTTTGGGCTCTGGCTCGTCATTCGTCAATCGTCAAGGGCGGCCACCAGGACGGCACGGTCCGCGGACGTGTGGTGCGTCTCCGCCTGGCACCGGCGCGTCGGGTCGGGTCCGTCCGACCGACCGCCAAGGATTGTGATCCTGTTAGACCGACTCCGACCGAGCGGTCGTTCCCACCCAAACGAGCCACCCGCACCAGCGCCACCACTCCAGCGCGGAAGACGCGACCCGGCGATGCCGGCGGCGGGCGGCGCCGGCGCCGCGCCGCCGACGAGGACGACGGATTCCGAGGAGACCCGTCTCATTCACTGGGTGAGTCGCCCCCCCACCCCCCTCTGCAATGCGCGGATTTTGGTTGGGCTTTGACTCCGCTCGCTAGGGTTTGGGCAGGCCCGGAAGAACACCTAGGTTGCCCCCGCCTTCCCTAGTTTTGGGTTCTGATCGACGTATAAACGCGGCGCGCTTCTCAATTCCGTGGTGCGATGTTGGCAGATGCAAGATTCTTTTCATGATTGCGCAATGTGATGAGAGAAATCGTGGGGAGGGCACGAGATTTTTTATTTCTGGGATGCACACCAGCTGCACGCACTATTTTGTTGGAATTCGGAGCTAATTCAAGGTCCCAGATCCGACCATGAAAGAATTGCGGCGCAGTTTGTTGCAGGAACACCATGCTGGATAGTTTATACTACCCAGAACATCTCAACATGATCAATGCTGAAGGACTGCATGCTTGTAGCCAAAATGCAGTCAGTTTGGTTAGATATAAATCCAGTCTTCCATGCAGAAACGTGAAACAAATACACCACCACATCAAGTCCCAACATAAAATAGGATAATGATGCCCTCTGTTAGCAGCAGATATAATTGTCCTTAGGCAAGAAGCTCCTAGCGATCATTGCGTTTGCGTTTGTGCTAAACTAGACCAACGACAGCCACTTCAAAGTAGGTTTTTCCCCTCGGTCGATAGGCCAATTTGAATCCCATCTTCCCAAGTAGCAGCAGGCTCAGCATTTGGAAGAGGTCATTCTTGTACTTAATCAGGGTTTGGAGATTATTCTCTGTCCTTTTTGGTCACATTCTAATAAGATATGTGTAGTAACCATGAAACTTTGAATGTTTGGTGTTGTACAGTGAACGGTGTCCATTGCAATGACACAGAGAAATCAGTCCATAGTTTTGTGTCTAACTGAATGCAGTGGCAGGTCTGGACCACTCACCAAGCTGTCCTGTTTTGATTTTTTTTTTTTTACATTCTTATTACGGGCAGAGCGCAAGTTAACTGGAGTTCCAAGTCAACTATATAAACGCCCGGATACCCAGAATATAGCATTTAGTTTTATGTTGTGTCTAAATACCATTCAATCCTTATAGATTGTCGATTTCTTGGTATAGGAGAATCACCTGAAACTCTAATCCATACCTCTGTTTTCATTCAGGCATGCCAAGTTTGCATTGAGGATGTATTTGGGTGAGTTCCAACATATGTGTTGCCGTGGTCTCATTTTCGCATCCTGATTTTCAACTGCACCCGCCCTTGACAAAAGAATTTGCAAATTGATTTCTATTGAGATTTTTCTAAGGATTCTCTTGCAATACATTTTAGGGAAAAAGTTCCTTGACATTAACTGTAGGTTTTGGGGGAAGTTTTCTAGATGGGGTAATCCCTTGGACCTGCACATCCTCATATATATAGCTCAACTTAGGATTATATCCTAACTTGTACACTAGAATACTCTAGACTCTACACTAACTCAGACTCCAACACTCCACTGGAAGATTGCGGACTCTCCTAGGACACTACTACTACACTAACTCAGACTTCAACACTCCCTCAAGATGGGCATGGGTTAATCACCATGGCCATCGATACTTACCACAACCACTACACATCTAGCTTACTAGCATACAAAGATACATGAGAGCATTAACTCTTGCTCCATTACTCTTTCACCATCTACAGTCAAGCACCCATTCAACACTGACCATTCAAGCTCCGCCACATACCACCTCACCACCACCATCACCATGCACAAACTTTGCATCAAGCTGGCCACCTCCAATCCTTCTCGCGTTGGTCCATTATTGCCTCTCCAACCATGCGCCTTCTCACACCGGCACCTACAACAGCGGCACCACACACCTTCCATCTTCAGCTTGAGCATCGTCATTGCCTCTTCATCAACTCTGGTTCCAGCAAAACCACGGCTGCCTCACCTCAACCACGGCTGACTTCAATACTCCACTAGAATAATCTGGACTCGCCTAGGACACTACTTCTACACTAACTCAGACTTCAACATTAACCTCTTAAAACTTCATTAGTTTTACCTATGATGCAAATCAAATAAACCTTACAGACTTCATCTTGTTGATTTGAGTAGATACAACATTTCAATCTTGAGTTTTTCATAATCCAGCATCTTTGGAAATCTACGAATCAGAGAGTTCTAAGTTGCAAAGTACATGTGGACGGTGGTTCATTAATAAAAATCAACTTATATTGCAACATTGATATTCAGTATTTTATACCTCATAATTCACTATATTTTATAAACAGTTGAGTTCACCTTATCTATCGAACCACATGTTAGATGGATTCATATTGCGCATGGACTCCTCTTTTTATGTCATGCATCAAATTGTATGCTCACCCTGTCACCCAGGTTCTCAATATTTTATTCCCCCTTTACCGCATAATGATGGCACACGACTAGTGTCTCTGCTCACAGACAATTACTCTACTTCTGTCTTCTAGGTATTTGATACTTTGTGTGTGCTAAGGTTTCTGAATGTCTTCTCCCTGTTTTGCAGGATCTAAAATTTTTCTTATCCAGTGTTGATGCCCATCGTGTAGTTGTGGGAATGGAACTCTCCACTCTTCGAATACAATAACTGTTTAACTTGGTGTCTATTATGAGGTAATGCACTCCATATTCCTTTATATACTCATTCTCATTTGAATGGCATCAAATTGACTGTGAAAATGAGTGTACTTTGGTACAATACACATCTGTTGAATTTAACCTATTGGTACTTCCTATTTTGACTTAGAGCTTATGGGTGCTGTGGCCGGGTAGGAAGAAAGCCTACAACTACGTAGTCTACTTCGAATGTGTGTTTCTTTGGTGTTGCTGTTGCGTGCTGATAATTGAACTGCTTGCGTATAGTACATTTTGTTATACAATCCATATACTATCATTGAATGGTTTCACTTTACACTATTGTATTGTTCATGGGAAGTAGGTCATTACCACCTTGGCACATATACATGACAGTCCTATTAATTTTTAGAGGGTCTTTACCAGGCCCCGTTTGATGAGAATTTGAATTTGAGTCTTTAGTCTCACAAACACATTTGGTTATAATATGGTTATAATATTAAGGCTGGCAGCTACAATGTGTCACTTTGATTGAAATAACAGAACATCTATATATGGATCCTAAATTCTGACGATACAGTTCCTACTTTATTTCTTGTGTATGGGCCAGTTCATAATTACATATGATTGGTGTGTAAAACCTATTTGACTCCAGTAGAGTAGTTTCGAACAAACCTAATCAGTTCAGAAATTTTCAGTAGTATAATACCTAGATATGGATTGATCTCTACCTGTTTATTTTCCTAGCCTTCTCCTATTCATGAGACATTTATCCTCTCGGCATTTGACTGGTATCACACAATGTTGGATGGTTGTTTATTTGGAGGTGGTGCGCCTATGAACCAAAGTGGGTTTCCCCATTTTTCATAGCGTTCTCGTGTCAGATCAACACAGCACTTGTATAACTTGAACTGGTATTTTCTCTTGTCAGTTTGGACTACAGCACGAGAAAGGCTCTGGAGGCCAGAAGGCGCGCCCCGGTCTGCTGAACACCTTCCGTTGAAGGTAGAATCAGATGGAGAAATGAGGAAATGGGTAGAGTAGCGCTGGCTTGGGCAAAGTATGACAGCAAGAAGCCATTCTGAGCTTTCAACTGCTTGGTATTTCCGTGAAGCTTCAGAATAGGCGGTAAATGGAAGATATCAACTCAAAAAGAATTGTACCATACATATCTTGGTGCTGAAGTGAGTGTTTCGGTGGATGGGGCTGGCCAAATGTTCACATACATACACCATTTTTTAGATCAATTTTATTGTCAGGTAGAAAATGGAATGACAATTGTTCTTTCGAGACACCAAACTGAATTCATATAAGAGGTCAATACAGGTGCTGTCTTATGTGTGGTGATAATGAAATCCATATTTCTGTCGTCGTTATTATTCTTGTAGAGGGCCGATGCTGTCACTAGATTCCAAAATCTAACTGAACATGGAGCGCGAAATAGACCAGTCCGGCCCTCTAGTAGTACTAGCATTTAAGTCTGAAAAAAAATGCATGACGAAATCTAAATACCGGAAGCAATTGCTTGCTCTATCTTGACACTGGGATTGCCTCAACAACAGCAGGGATGGTGCCAGCCACCGCATCTACTACGATCAAAGACAACTACTACCGGTGAAACAAAATAAAAGGCAGAAGTAAATGAACGGCAGTGGAGCACCCAGACCTAAACTTCCATCCAGACGTCTGATAGTCTAGCTCATTTCAAAGAAAGAGAAACCTCAAGGAGAGGGAGACACATGAACTAGAAATACCACCACAGCTGTCATTTAACCATTCTGCCAGATTTGAGACAGTACAACTAGGTTTCATACCGTACTCCCACGTTTTTCATACCATACTCAGCATGGCATCATCAATGAACAAACCATCCCGGTGACCAAACATCATAAATAGACAGGATTACAACAATTTCACATGGCGCAATCAAACACAACGAGATATAGTCTTCTTATGGAGTCTAGCCACTCATATCCCAGGTTATGGATTTAGACACTTAACGGAACATTTTTGCAGCCTTTGGAGCCAGGTAAATAACAACAGAAGTGCTGATAAACGCAAGGTGGTATCTGCGACGCGCGGCGGGTTCCTCTCGGCGCAATCCCTGCTCTATCTTCCTGCGGAGCAATACACTTTTCAACTTAAAAAACATTGTAGTGAATGAAAACTTGGCACACTAGAATACAACAAGCAGTACAATGCAAAAAAAATTTGATGTCATAGCCAAAATAGTTATGCAATAAGGGGAGGTGATTTTCTAACCCTTGGGAGCAAACTGTTTTCACTTGGCAACTAGACATTTTGAATTTCAGATATGAAACTTAACACGGCACATTCTATGGCTGGTTCCTATGAGCAGAGTAGCAAGTTGATAAGATTAGGTAGCACACCATTATTTGGTAAGATCAGCGAATTACTTAGATCATGTCAAACACATGTTCCTTACATAAGAAATAAATAAAAATATATAGATGCCAAACACATGTTCCTTAGATCATGTCAAACATGTGTGCAACAGCTAAGAATATGTCCATGTCAACGATTTATTTTGTTAAAAGCAAGAATAGATAAAAAGGTCCAAGATCTTAGATGCTAATAATATGTTCATGCAACATGTGTAACGATTCATTTAGTTAAAAGCAAAGAACAGAAAAAAAAGGTTCAAGATCTACAGATGCTATTCCGACAATATTCTAATTGCTTCATGCTGCTCATACACCTGTATAAAGATCCTACAAAATTTTATGTTCAGTACATCTTGCTTTTATTACGCCAATGTTCAGTACATCTTCAAACAAATTCCTACTAGATCCTTATGTTAGGCTCCAAACAAATTATAATACTACCAACCCTGGTATAAGTTTCCATATCTTAATGAATTAGTACAGACACAGCATTACCGAGGATTTTCTACATTCCTATGGTTAGGATTGAATAGCGAAACATGGATTTGACAATAAATTTGATTAAAAAACACACCCAAGTTGTCAATCTGCGGCAGGCCAATAGCTAAGCAGGTATATTATGAAGGAACCAACATATGCAATTGACGCTTATCGCAACACGACATGCACTTGTTTCTTTCATCTTTGATAGTAGTCCCTTTATTTCCACACACAAACAAGAAATTTTACGAATTTGAGGCAATTTATTTATCCAAAAACTAGTAGCACGTGTGGTATGATGATGGCAGACACCAGAGTACTTATTCTTGTGGAGTAGAAGTAAATAGTACCTCTCATTGAACCTCCAAACCACCTGATATTTCTTGGCGATTGTGTCTAACTCTTGAATAGACTTGGAGAGGCTGTCTACGTGGCCATGGGCCGCCTTCAACCCCTCGACCTTCTCCACCACCTGAACAGTATCACCAAATCTTAGGCCATGTACAATGCGATGTCGTTTACACAGACGCTTGGAGAAGAGAAGAAAAGAAAAGTAATGAAGCGCTCCTGCAAGAGCTGCACCTTCGAACGCAAATACTAGTCGACGGACGCTAGGAGCGCACCAACTCGACGCGACTGGTACTACTCGGCTACATGTGAACCTGGATTGCAGCGCATGGAGGCAAAAACTGCCGGGATTTTATTCCCTAGCGCCCGCCCGTCGCAAGCAAGCGCCGCTTTCGAGATGGCCGGCCTTAGATCGATCGAATCACCAGTAAAGAAAGGGGAGGCGCGGGAGGACAGGATATGCAAATACCGTCTGATACTCGGGGCAGAGGGGCCGGGGAGGCGTCTTCTTCACCGCAGAAGCCAGAAATCGCAGCGCCGACATGGTCGATTGCTCGCTCGATCGCTCGTTTCGCTAGCTAGGGTTTCCACCCGATGGAATGGAGAATTTCGATCTATAATGGGCAAACTCCGCCTTGGGATTGTATACCACTGCAATGCGCGCGTCGTTCGCCAAGGCCCGGCCAGCCCACCTGTGCCGCGTGCCGCGTGCCGCGTGCCGCGTGCCTAAGCCTTTTTATATATCTGGAGATGGAGAAATTGCGGAAAAGGCTTTCCTAACATTGAAAGCTGGCCTAGTCAACAGCTTTTTATATCTGGGCTTCCAGTTTCTTGGGCCTCTAAGGTCAGGTGGATCTTCTTTTACGGCCCACAGTATGCGGTACGTCTCCCCGCAAACCAGATCTCATCGAAAACAAAAAAAAAAAACCTAGGTGTTCGGGTTCCTCAACCTCGGCAATCCCAGCGCCGGCGCAAACCCTGGTACTGGTAGCTCCACCATGTCGTCTCTGCTGCGCTCTCCAGCCATCCGCCGCGCTCTCTCGTCCGCCTCATCGGGACGACCGCAGGGAGGTTTCTTCGCGCGTGCCCCCTCAGCGGCAGCCCCCGCCGCTGCAGGAGGGGGAGTAGCGACCGTCCGCCGTGGTCTTGAGCTCCCGACCGTGCCGCGCCGCCACCTCTCCGGACAAGAGCAGAACGGCAAGCCTCCTCCTCTTTCAACCGATCAGGTGAAGCAGTCGCTCCACGATGTCTTGTTGGATAGTAATATTTTTTGTGGATTATTCTGAGACGTCCTTTTCGATCGAATTTCTGACGTCTGTGACGGTTGCGAATAGTCTATTTATATTATTACTGTACAAAATATTGTTACCGGTTAGTGCACCACATGACATTCTGGTCTTGTTAGCATATCACGGCCCCCAACAGTCTTTACTTGCATTCCCAAATTCTCGTTGGACAAAACACTGACCACCCTTCTCCTTCCTTTTAGATACTCCTTTTCGTGCTGTTTTGAGTTAACTGGTACTGAAAAGCAGGCTGGAGCTTAAACCTTAAACCTTAGTCTTAGTGATGAATCATGATGCCTGTTGTTCATTTGAAATGCCACAAGTATGTCATACAACATCTTTCTTTTGGTTACAAAGTTGGTTTACCCATGTGTCTGCAAGTAAGGTGGTTCCGTTGTTTATCCTCAGAATGTTTGACTTCCAACTTACAAGATATTTACACCGGTCGTCTCTACTCTCACCAATGGTGGACTTATACCTATCCAATAGAGCATTGGAGGAGTTCTACTGTGTGGATTATCTTGTGTCTTGTTTTGAAAGCATGTTCTGATGCAAAACATTAGCTTTCTGTCTTTCTTAGTAGACTTTCTTTGTGCAACTTTTACAGTTGATAGTTATCTATGTTTCTTACTAAAGCTTCTAGCCGAGTCTCTGAACATTACATGTAGTTGATTCTAGATTAGAAGCACAGTTCACTATGCTCCATGCATGCAAGTGGACAGACACAAAAAAAAATGATTCACAGTTGCTAGATTATCACAGGATTGACACTTTTTATCTGCAGACAAACCTTCTGTAGCCAACAAATTCCTAGTTAGGATTCATTATTTAGTAATGAACATCATGAAAATTTCGATTCACAGAGGTACATTTACTTTGCAGATTATCCTTGTTAAATTATCATCATCTGTATGGAAAGTTACGATCTGTCATCTTCAGCATTTTGAACATTCAAAAAACTGTGGATTATCTATCCGTAAGTACCCAAATTGTAGCGTCTTTTGTTCAGGTTGAAAGTGTACCTACAGGGTCCTTCCGAAATCTATTTGTCCAATCAACTGTTTAAGCTTAGATAGCACATAAACCCCAATGCATTGTTTTAAGACGTCGCTATAGCATGCTTAAGCGCTGACGCGCCCCAGGATGGTGAGGGGTCCGCCTTGCCTTAGATATTAAGCGTATGGGTGTCGTTAGAGATGCCACCGCCTGTTCCTAACTGCATCGTCGCTGTGGCTGCTCCTGGGGCCTGGAGACGACAACAATGCCACCTCCCAGCACTCCAATGAGCATCCCGGCATGAGCCTGCTTTCACAGCGCACTGCTGTTGTTGTGAGGAAGAAGAGATGCTGCAGTGAGGGAGTTGGGGACATGATGAGGAGGAGATTTAGGGTTGTGTGCTACTACCATGAGGAAAGAGAGCACGGAGTGTGTGGTGGTTGTGGTGAGGGAGGATAATGGAATTAGGTCATGGGGAGAAGTATATGGCTACTAACTGGACTTTTGGGCTATGTGGAAGTGCATACATAGTGGCCCATCTCTCAGTCATCCATATTTTCCTTGCAGTACATGCGTTAAACTGCTGATTGCTCTGTACATGCAATGTCTAAGGCGTCGCCTGGCCTGGCCTTAAGCGCTTATAAAACGTAAGGCAGGGGTTAGGCGCCTCGCCTTGCCTTACCACCTTGAAAACAATTCCCCAATGGTTGTGAATTCTTTGAACAACCCGCGATACATTTGACTCAATGGTTTGTCATCAGTCGATTTGTCCTCCCAAAACCTGGTTTGCTCCTTTGACTCATGGCTTGTCATCAGTCGATTTGTCCTCCCCAAACCTGGTTTGTTCCCACTCTCAACTTTTCTTTGCACGAAGTGAAGAAGGTATCATTAACTTTAATGAGGCCTGACCAAAAGGAATTTCCTGTTTTCATCTTTTCCCCTGAGAGAGTGCTGTCACTTCATATTTTCTTTTTATAATCTGTTTCAAAATGTCATATTTATTTTCTAATTCTTTTTTTCAACCATTTGCATAAAATGCGCAATGTTCAAGGTTCTTAAATCCAATACCCCTGAACCTTGGGTTTGCGACACAGAATATTTTCTTATGAAAAAGTTGCATTGGGACCCTTAAAGTTTTTTGTAACTAAGTTTAATACTGTTTGAATTCCATTCTGTCAGACGGATTTCTGCCATCTCCATTCATGTTGTGCAAATTTTAGCATTTTGCAGAGAAAGAAATCCTGAAACTTTATTCCCTAGTATGGTTTTAGGCAACAATGAAGACACTTTGAGGTTTCTCACTTACAGCCAGCTGACAGTACTACTTGAACTTTCTGGTGGTGTGCAGATCAATTTGGCAGAGCAGACTGTGAAGAAACTGCAAACTACTATGGAGAATGGATTTGTTGTATGTGGAACCATTAGAATGTAAGTATTAGCCCCAAATTTTCTTAGATGTGCTTCTAACCATGTCATTGACGTATCCTTACATATTCGATACTTTGGAATACAGTCTCCTTGAGGAAGGCAAGCCACGTAGTCCGTTTGTCCAGTGCGCGTGGATGCTTGGCCTTACTTGTTTGCTTTCTTATGCCGAACAAGTGATGAGTTCAGGGAAGGGAGGATAATTCGGTATTCTTTGCGCTTGTCTTTTGATTACTAAAATACACCGTCTTCTACTTCTGAGAATCTTTACCGAGTAGAAATACATGCTGATCTTGATCGAGGCACTTCATTGTTGTGTGTAGACCGTATTTTGACTTGAAGGAGGGAGCCATTCTGAGAAATGGCTGTGGTATGCTAGATGCACCTGAAGGTTTTAGTTTTTTGTGCTTGAGAAACAACAAGATTGCTGGGGCCGCACTTAAGGGCCAGCAAAACTTTGTTCTGATGGTATTAATTAAGGGCACTTTTTGTTAACCTGGTTATGAAAAAGACTGGGTGTTTTCCCTCTTATCTTAGCAAAAAGAGGAGGAGGTCCCATCAAACTCCTGCAACGAGTTGCTGTGGCACTGTTTGCATCTCTAATCTTAACTTATATGTTATTTTGTCGCTACAGGTTGTACGAATCTAAGTGTTTCGGACAAATTTAATCATGTTTAATCTTGAACCATTTGCTGTCTAGTGTTAGATTGTTGGGTGTTTTTGAAGAAAGGTTCATCTGCTGGTTTATGGTAATTTCTCGATCGAATCATGTGCCATCCTGATCCTGCTGAGTTTATGCAAACTGTTGGAAGAATATTGACATCTACTCTATCCAAGCAACATCTTTCTTCCATCCTTGGAACACACACAGGGCCGGCGTGGGCACAACTTATAAACAGAAATAGGGCTCCTAGATAGATAGGCATCGGGTCCATCTTAGGCCATGTACAGTGCTGGGAGTTGGTTAACCGGCACGAGCTTAACCAGCCTTCGTAGATCCTTTCAAAATGCTGTGGACGCACGCATCTGTTCAGGAACATGGCAGCTCCCACCTGATCGTGTGCCGAGGCCGGATGGCTTTATTGGTGCATTTATCAGAAGAAAAGCTTGGGGAATCGATACCATGCATGGCAGCAATCTTGAAGCTTGCAGTAGGAGATGGTCGTGGTTTGGGGTAATTAAATCGCTCGCTAATTACACTCTCCAAAACGATAGGACGCTTTGGATCGATGTCGTCCCATTAAGGCCTTGTTCGGTTACATATAAATCCACAGGGTTTAAAGTGTATTGAAGGATTAAATCCCAACTAAATCAAAATCCTCCTAATACTTTAAACCACTTCAATCCACTCGGAAGTGGAATAACCAAACAAAGCCTAATTCGGTTCACAGTTGTTCCAAACTATTCATGAAACCAGTCCGAAGAAGCTCACATGAAAATTTTGCTCTTGCCAGACAAGTGGCCAGAAGGATAAACTCGATGTTGAGTCCGTGTCAAATATTAATCAGTGTATGAGTTGGGTTATGTTTCGACTAGTGTTGTAGTGTCGATAGGATACCAGAAGTGTTAGCCTTCAGTATAATATGTGGTGCCACATAATGTAACATATAGCGACTTGATAGCAACAGACATGCAGAGGTGCGGTAGCATGTACGGCGTTAGGCGGCTAGTGTTTTTTTTAGAAAGGAGCATATATTAATATCAGAGAATATCAATTACACCCACTCTCTGCAACAATGCATTACCCTAACGGTCATACAGATGTACACGGCCAAAAAAAAGAACTATAAAAAAAACTGCTACAGTGACTCATTCATTAAAACGGCGGTATTACCACCACCAAGACAGCACAAGAAGTCCAGCACTTCTCCAAAAACGATGCCTCCATAAAGGGAACACTGCACCAACACCGTCATCGTCCGATCAAAGATCTAGGTTTTCACCCTAAAAAAAAATTCACGCTCTCAAAACAATACCTTCAACAAGGTCATTGTCAGGCACAACCAATTAAGGTCAGACCCTGGGTTTTCACCCTGAAAGGTAGGATCATGAACCTCTCATGTACAGTCGCCGCCACTTGCATGCCGCCGCTCCAATTCATAAGTCACCTAGCCAATTCCTCATCACCACCCAAACTCGACCCACCATTGTTAGTCCTTAGATCTCGGTCTCCATGACTTTCTCCATCAGCACCGTGGAACGAGAACATGCCCCATGATAATAACAGCCAATAGAGCTTCGAAGCGTATATGGGTGCGCACGATCGAATCCAATCTGATCCAACAAACTCACGGCATGAGCGTACTATGGAGTTCGCCGGCGGGCTCAAGGTCAAGCTGTCATGCCCTTCGGGCTCAAGGTCAAGCAGGATGCAGGCATGATCATGCTCTGTCAGAGCTCCTACGCCGGGAAGATCTTGGACGCAGTAGGCATGGCTGGCTGCAACACCTACCACACACTGATGGAGAATCGGCTGAAGCTGTGCAAGGCAGGCCCTGAAGATGCAGTTGATGCCACGCGCTTTCGAAGCGTTGTCGGCAGTCTGCGCTACCTCTGCAACACGAGGCCGGACATAACCCACGCCGCCGGCATCATAAGAAGGTACATGGCGGCACCCACGATGGCACACTGGGCTGATGTGAAGCAAATACTACGCTACATCAACGACACAGTGGGATATGGGTGCAGATACATAAAGGGCATGACAGCGGACCCTGTTCTGACAGGGTTCAGCGACAGCGATCTCGCTGGCGACGTTGACGACCGCAAAAGCACGACTGGCGTCGTGTTCTTCCTAAACTCAGGCATCATCACATGTACGTCGCAGAAGCAGAAGGTCGCCGCTCTCTCGTCTTGCGAGGTGGAGTATATTGCGGTAGCAACGGCGGCTTGCCAGGGGGTATGGCTAAGTCGGCTTCTCGGTGAGCTGATCGGTAAACCTCTGGCGATGGTGAAGCTGCACGTGGACAACAAGTCCGCGATCGAACTATGCAAGAATCCCCTCAGCTGCTTCAGATGGGTGGGTCGCAGCCAGCCCTGCAGAACTGTCGCTATCTTGGCAGGATTTGTAGCGACTCCTTGCGCACTGATAATGTGTCACAAATATTCAAGAGACTGCTGTGCAAAAGAGCATTTCGAACGCTTGACAAATAGTTGGTTTTGCTCCACTAGTTTGAACACCTCCCTCAAATTCTTCTGGTGGTCACTCAATGTCTTACCGTAAATCAGGATGTCATCGACAAAGGCGAGCACATAGTTGCGAATTACATGCACAAATACAGTATTCCCTAGTTGATTGAAATGTAGTCGGGGCACAAGTTGACCCAAACGGCATCATGCAGAACTCGTAATGACCACTGTTGGGTGCGAAATGCTATCTTGCATTCATCATCTTCTGCCAATCTGATTTGGTGATAACCGGAGTGCAAATCTAGTTTAATGAAGAATTGCGACCCGGATAATTCATCCAACGGCTCGTTGAGGACTAGCATGGGGTATACTGCATTGAGAGATGTCGATAATCGACGTAGAAACACCAGATGTCGTCCTTCTTGCGCACAAGCAGCATCTGCGACGCGAATGGACTGTGGCTCGATCTAATGATGCCTTGCTGCTATATTTCTTTAATCTTCCGCGCCATTGTCGTCGCGCCTCGTCGGTCTTGAATGGTGGTGAAGAGTGTTGTTGAATGCAGTCCGCTTGGCTAGGACTTCTTGACGACCTAGCGACTTGGTAGGGGTATGTCTCACAAGAGTATCTTGTAAGGAGACCGACATCTGTATAAAACCGACACACACATGTCGGCATGGCTGACGTGGTCGGCCCTTTGTCTAGGCCTGATGCTGAGTTTACGATGGTCGACACAGCCCAAGCACTACAGGACGCGCGCGCTACGCCGAGGGCAAAAAGCCGTCGGCGTAGGCCAACATGCCCTCGGCGTATGGTACACCGACGGCTGCCTTCGGCGTAGCCTCCTCGGTAAAGGTCTTCCTCAGCGGAGCACGTAGAGGTCGTCGGTGTATGCTATTGCCCTCGCCGTAGCGGTCGTCGGTGTATGCTATTGCCCTCGGCGTAGCGGTCGTCGGCATAGCTTGTCGACAGGTTGCAAAAATATTTTTTTTAAAAAAATATTATTATTTTATTTTTTTCTCAATTTTTGAATCTTTGAATTGTTTGACTCGTTAATCTCTCACTTTGAACATTTTTAACAATAATTATATTTAATATTTAATTAAATTTCAGTCTTGGTTAAACTTTCCGGCTGGTCACCCATCCTAATACTACTCCAGTTCCAACACGCTTAACTTCCTCGTTCCTTCAGAATTTGTTTTCACAAAATAATTCATACATTGTTGTCAATACTATGATATCAATCCTATTAACTCTTATATCATCATGTCACATGTTTGTATTTTTTAAAATTACAAACAATTATTTGAGTAAAAATTAATGAATAAGTAAAAATATTATTGAATTCAAATAAAAATATAATAATTTTACTTTTTTTTTGTATTTTTATATTTAACATAGAATAATTAATATCTTTAAATCCGTAAATCGGAATTCGACAAATAATATGTCTAAATTGATCAGAAAAATGAGAGGAATCCAAATATGATATCCATATCAACTAATCAAACCCTCTATTTTTGAATTAGCTATTTGGTGGTTGCTTCAGAAAATCCCTTTTTTGCGCTTGGAAAATGAAAAATGTCTTTTGAGTGCGATGAAAAGGAAAACTTGCATTGGATCTTTCATAAAATAGCATATTGTGAACCTAAAAATGATTTTTATAAAAAAAATGAGCATCGGATCATGTACCTATAGTTCATATCTGACCTACTTCCTATCGATTCGGCAAGAATTTATCTTTTTTACCAGAGGTGGACATAAAGGTTTTGGATCCCCGTGTTGGGACATTGTCCATATAAGGTGGTATACTATTTTTGTAAAATATGGTGGTAGCATTTTGAATTAGCCATTTGGTGGTTGCTTCACAAACCGTCCGTTTTTTGTGCTCAGAAAATGAAAAATGGCTTTTTGGTGCGACGAAAAGGAAAACTTACTCCTGCAACATTGTTCGACATCCCATGTTGCACATGTATGCATAATATGGGGACATTATCACAAACTATGTCTTGATTCTAGCTATAACATTGGTCATTTAACCCGAAAACCAAGAAACCTCGAATGAGATAGGTCATTTTATGAAGTTTTTTTGAGACATAATTAATATACCAAGTTTGATATTTTTTCTTCTAACTATGTCACATAATATGACACCACGCGAAGGTTTCACATTATTTTGATCGTTTTTGAATTTTTTATGCCCGTTTTAAACTATCGTCAAACTTTGTCGAGCAGCGACGTGAAGATTCTTAGCTCGGGGAGCCTCGCTAAACTTGCATTGGATATTTGATGAAATAGCATATTGTGAACCTAAAATGATTTTGTAAAAAAACATGGGCATCGGATCATGTACCTGTAGTTCATATCTGACCCACTTCCTACCGATTAGGCAGGAATTTGTCTTTTTCATCAGAGGTGGACGGAAAGGTTTCGGATCCCCCTGTTGGGACATTGTCCATATAAGATGGTCTAGTATTTTTGTAAAATGTGGTGATAGTATTTTGAATTAGCTATTTGGTGGTTGCTTCACAAAACCGTTAGTTTTTTGTGCTCGGAAAATGGAAAATGGCTTTTTGGTGCGACAAAAAGGAAAACTTCCTCCTGCAATATTGTTCGCCATCCCATGATGCACATGTATTCATAATATGGGGACATTATCACAAACTATGCCTTGATTCTAGCCACAACATTGGTTATTTGACCCGAAAGCCAAGAAACCTTGAATGAGATAGGTCATTTTGTGAAGGTTTTTTTGAGACATAATTAATATACCAAGTTTGATATTTTTACTTCTAACTATGTCACATAATATGACACCACGCGAAGGTTTCACATTGTTTTGATCGCTTTTGAATTTTTTATGCCTGTTTTAAACTATCGGCAAACTTTGTCGAACGACGGGCATGAAGATTCTTAGCTCGGGGCCGAGCCTCGCTAAACTTGCATGGGATCTTTGATAAATAGCATATTATGAACCTAAAAATGATTTTTGTAAAAAAACATGGGCATCGGATCATGTACCTGTAGTTTATATCTGACCCACTTCCTGCCGATTCGGCAGAATTTATCTTCACGGAGGTGGGCGGAAAGGTTTCAAATCCCCTGTTGGGACATTGTCCATATAAGGTGGTCTAGTATTTTTGTAAAATGTGGTGGTAGTATTTTGAATTAACCATTTGGTGGTTGCTTCACAAAACTGTCCGTTTTTTGTGCTCGGAAAATGGAAAATGGCTTTTTGGTGCGACAAAAAGGAAAACTTCTTCTGCAACATTGTCCGCCATCCCATGATGCACATGTATGCACAATATGGGGATATTATCACAAACTATGCCTTAATTCTAGCTATAAAATTGGTCATTTGACCTGAAAGCCAAGAAACCTCGAATGAGATAGGTCATTTTGTGAAGGGTTTTTTAAGACATAATCAATATACCAAGTTTGATATTTTTCCTTCTAACTATGTCACATAATATAACACCAAGATTTCGCATTGTTTCAATCGTTTTTGAATTTTTTATGCCCGTTTTAAATTATATATAATGTTTCATATTTCACTTAATTTTTATTTACAAATGTGTAATATTTGAGTGTAGATAGATATATCTTATTTTTCTGCAAATTTTTATATATTATTTGTATTTTTATGAATTAGAATGATTTAGTTATGTTTTTTTAAAGTTTAATGAGGTAAAATAAAAAATAGCTACGCCGTGGGTAGCCGTCGGCGTATGTTACGCCGAGCGCAGACATCGGCGTAGCATAGGATATGCTGAGGACAATTCTACGCCGACGACTGCTTGGCGGGGCTGGCCTGGATGATGGGTACGCCGATAGTCCCGACGTTTGACTATAGGCGTAGCGACCGGCCGTCGGCGTAGCTTCCCATTCCTGTAGTGAAGGCACCGTCTCACATGGTCACGGTTGCTCATAGTATAGTAGTATGGAGAAATCACACGTACTACATACTAGCTTGATGACTTGGAAGATATGCACGTGCATAGCAAGGTACACAAGTACTTCCTCCGTTTTAAAATATAAGATGTTTTAGGTTTGTAAATAAAATGTATCTAGACTTGTTTTAGTGTATAGATTCATCACAAACGAGATGACGCCCCCGACACGTCCACTCTCCTGTTTCGACTCGAGGCCCTGTTCATGGTGGAACCACCTCGGTTTCCGTCCATGGCGCCCTCTGGGGGTCGAGTCCGAGCCTGTACCTACCTCTCGCCGCTTCTGTTTCACCACCTCCCACTCCTAGAAACCCTTATCGGCTCCGCTCGCCGCCATGCTCTCTACCCACTGCGAGAATCCTTGATTTTAGATCTGGTTTTCATCGGGTTGTACAGCGATCGACGGAGATGGTAGAGGGATCTTTGGAAGAGATCATTGGATGGGAGGGGGAGGAGAAGGTGAGCGGGAGGAATCATCGGCC
This sequence comes from Avena longiglumis, assembly GCA_030063025.1. Taxonomy (NCBI): domain Eukaryota; kingdom Viridiplantae; phylum Streptophyta; class Magnoliopsida; order Poales; family Poaceae; genus Avena; species Avena longiglumis. Next base: position 95,708,013 of record CP125978.1, read on the forward strand.
AGACAGAGGGGCCTTGCAAGCGGACTGGGGCTCTCGCCGGAGTCGTTCGCGGCGAAATCAGGTGAGGTTCCAGCCGAATCAGGGGCAGACGAGTGCTTCAATCTCCGCATTGGGTCCTTCGATCCGTTCCTCGTTGAAGCCGAGCAGGCTCCTGGTGGTGCCGAGTTCTCGAAGCAGTCGGGGCAAGCCTCTCGGGCCGCGGAGAAGGAAGCGAATGAGCATGGCGGTGTGAGCTTGAAGAAGATCACGAATTGAAGCCATCGGTTTGGCAATGCCTCCAGCAGAAGGTGGTGGGGAGAAGGGGAAGGCTGCGAGAGCAGGCTCCTGCTCTCGTGCTTCATCTTGAGATCGTCGAGAGATGCTGAGAGGTTTGTTGTCTGTGGAGGTTGTTTCGGAGTTCTCGAGGAAGGAGTATACTACTGCGCTTGCTCTGCTCGATCTAAACCATCAGGTGACACTGTTCGATTTGGTCCTCGAAGCTCTAAACAAGGGTCTAGTTCCTTGCAGCAGTGTTGTTCATCCGGCGGGAATTCAGTCCAGTTTGTCCACGGAGGAAGAAGGCGGTGGAAGAATATTTAGGCATTGAGGGGTCCAGTGGTCAGTGGAGTAAAAGAGGTGGTGGTGGTTGGGGGAGATGGGGAAAGTGCTGATGCTTTTTTCTCCTAGCTGTGGATGCATGGAGATCCACGCTCACACATGCGTCCATCCCCACCACTAAAAGCCCATCCGGTTTTGCCCAGTAGTATAAAACAAAGTTCCTCGAGGCCTAGGGTTCGTGTTCCTCTCCTGGTAGTGGCGGCGCAGAGGGAGCAAACTGCTGGTCTTCAGTGTTTAGGAGTTGAGTTTCCTGTTGATCCAGTTGGTAGTGTTGTGGAGGGAGTCATGGGAGATCGAGGCAGATGAGGAAGGGGGGCAGAGGTTTCTCCAATGGACAATATTAGTGTCAGCAGCAACAGGTGCAACCTCAACAACAGATGCAGCCACAACAACAGGGGAACCAGCATGGACCTTTTGAGTTTGGTCAGTTTAATCCTTAGTTCTTTGCTGGACAGTCCCCTTTTGGTTTTGCTCCTGGAGGTATGATTCCACCTTGGGGTTTCAGTGGCCCTTACCCTCCTTTTCAGCAACATCCCCAGTTTGGTGGTGGTTCTAATCAATGGTTGGCACCAAACAACAATCCCCAACAGTAGCAACAACAGGCTCAGGTTTTGGAGCAGGATGATAAGGTGAAGAATGCTCAGAAAAGCAAAAAGAAGCAGAGTGGTGTTGTGGCTAGAGATGTTCAGGGGTCAACTGGCTCAGGGGGGCAGATGACCTATGTGAATGCCATTTGCCTTTGCTGTGGGGAACCTGGTCATCTATAGGTGAACTGTGAGAAGAAACTCATGTGCTTCATATGCAAGAGCTTTGGTCACCTAGTGGATAAGTGTCCTGTTAGAAGAAGACCTCATCAGTTAGCTAGATACATTGGGAGTGGTGCTCCAGGGCTTGGCTTTTATCATGTTGAGATCATTGAGGTGATTGCTCATCCTTTTGCCTCTTCAAAAAATTGTGGAGTGGTCTTGGTAGAAGAAGGTTCTCTGTCAGCTGAGGAGCTTGCTGTGGAATTCTCAAAAAATTACAAGACAAACTGGCCTTGGCAGATTAGGGAACTAGGGGCTGATAATACTTTCCTGGTGAAATTCCCACCTCATATTGTGGTGGAACAGGTGATTGGTTACCCCAAATTTGGAGTATCTAAACCAGGTGTCTGGGTCAAAGTTGAGGCTTGGTCTGATGATCCTGAGCCTGTGGAATCACTCAAAAAGGTGTGGGTTGTCATAACTGGGATGCAAACAAAATGGTGTGAATGGAACACCCTTGATCAAGCTGTCTCTGCATGTGGGATCCTAGAAGATGTAGACTGGTTGTCAATCTTTAAGGATAATTGATGGGGATATGCCTACCGGGGTATTACCCAGCAGGAAATTTCCCGCTGGCCCAAGCCGTCGTGAGTGGGCACATGGGGCGGTTGGATCAAGACTTGGCGTGGACTCAGGCGACTGGAGGCTAAAGGCCCAGAAGCGTAGCTAGGCCCAGTCGGATTAGGTCATAGGACCTCCGAATCCTTAACCAATTCGGTTATAATCTGTAAACCCTAGCGAGGTGAGCCTATATAAACCTCCCTAGGGGACGCATAGGGGATACGTTTCATCATACACCCAAGCGACTCGCCGCCTAGTCGTCGAGCTCGCCCCATTGTACTCTCACCATAATACAATCTAGCATGAGTAGGTCTTTACCCTCAGGGGCCGAACACAGGTAAATCCTTGTGTCTCCGCCCTCATCTCGCACCGCAGATGGCTGGCCGCCCTTGCCCCATGTTCTACTACTCGCTGTCGATTGCAGCATCTGTCGTGGTCATTCCCACAACAATAATGCTAAAGAGGTGAGGGTTTTGATCAAATGCATGTACCCTTCCAAGTTACCAATAGGGAGATTGTTTGAGTTCAATAACCATTTATTCCAGCTAAGTTTTACTCTTGATGTGACCTCTCCCACCATGGATGAGGAGGATGATCTACTCTCAGATGAATTGAATGAACATAGGAAAGGTAATGAAGATGATGTGGCAGGAGGAAATGGAGGAGGTTCTGTGAGGAATCCTAGTAGTAATAGAAATCTTGGTGCTAATCAATCTCAAGACAGTAGGAATGAGGCTAAGGCTAGTGGAAATGGCCCTTCCAGAGTCAGAATGGTTGGTGATGTTTGCTCTGCTACTACTGTGTTCAAGCTGCTCCTGCAAAAAGGCCTGCTAGATGCTGAGTGTTTATGGAAATGATATGGAAGTGTCATTCTTGACAGTTAACTCTACGAGGATATTATGCCAGTCTTTGCCAGTTCTCAGTCAAAAGGAGAAGATGTAGGGAACAATAACAAGAAGAAACAGGAAGTCTGGGGCCCTATTCAAGTTGTCAGATAAAGTTCAAGGGTGGATAACTCTAGGAACATACTAGAGAAAGCCATGGTCTGAAGAACATGACTAATTTGGATGCTCCAAAAACAATGAAAGGTATAATGAAAACAAATCCTTTTGATGTTCTTTCTGTTTCTAATATTGAAATAGTTTCTAATGATATAGGTGTTAAATTTCCTTTAGATGATCTAGTTGTTAGTAGCAGCACTTCTTCCTACTCCTAGTATAATGATGAGGAATTGGAAGAAGTTGCTGATGGTTGGATAGAAGTAGTTAATAGATCTCGGGGCAAGCACCCTAGGAAGAAAAAAATATGATATGTGCTTTTTGGAATAGCAGGAGCATCTCTGCCCCTGGTAGACAAAAGTTTATAGAAGATAATATTTTTCCTCTTAAAGTAGATTACATTGGTTTCCAAGAGACTAAAAAAGATAAGTTCAGTAATACTTTCTTAAGGAATTTGTTAGGAAATAGGAATTTTGCTTGGAACTTCTTGCCATCTGTTGGGATCAGGAGGCATCCTTGTTAGTGTTAATTTAGATTTATTTGATGTAGTGGCTTGGGGCATTAGGACTTTCTCTGTTAGTGTTGTCCTTAAAAATAAGATTTCTGATGTTACTTGTAGGATTACTACTGTTTATGGCTCTTCCTATGAGGAGAGAAAACATGAGTTTATTTCTGAATTGCATGAACTCTTCCTTAATTGGGATGGTTTGGCTTTGATAGGAGGAGATTTTAATTTAGTTATATCCCCTGAGGATAAAAGTAATGGTAATGTAGACTTTAGATGGATAGACAAATTTAATGCCTGGGTTGAACTCTGGGCTTTGATGGAGATTGGGCTCTCTGGCAGATCCTTTACTTGGGGGAACAATCAGGAGGATCTGATAATGAGTAGGATTGATAGGGTTTTTTGTTCCACTAGTTTTGATGCTATTTTTCCTTTAGCTAGTGCTAGGGCTTTACCTAGAATTGGCAGTGATCACACCTCCATTATCTAGGACTCAGGGGATGGTCAAATGATTAGGAGTAGGAGATTTAGATTTAAAAAATGGTGGATTAGTATACCATATTTGAAGGATATTGTGATCAAAGCCTGGTCTCTTAAAGTAGATAGCTCTAATATTCTGGATAGCTGGCAAGGTAAGGTTAGGTTATTTAGAAAACTTGCTAAAGGGTGGAATATTAATATTGAGGCTGCTCTCAGGAGAGATAGGAAATCTCTCATGGAGGAGTATGATTATTTAGATATTAAGGTTGAGACTTGCATTCTTTCTACTGAAGAGAAGGAGAGACTAGATTTTATCCTTAGGGATCTAAACTCTTTTGGGGTTTTAGAAGAGATTAAAGCTAGACAGAGATCTAGAGACAGAAACATTTTAGAGGGGGGTAGAAATACTGCTTATTTTCATGTTGTAGCTAACCAACGTAGAAGAAAGAAGCTTATTCACATTCTTGATGGCCCAGATGGGCCTGTTTCTGAGATTGATGATATGATTAAAGTAGCTTCGTATTATTATAAGGATCTGTTTAGAAAAGAAGAAAGACCTGACATTCGTTTATGTCATGATTTCTTTAGTGCAGATGAGAAAATTAGTTTTGAGGAGAACCAGGTTCTTAATGCTCCTTTTTCTGAAGAAGAGATTAGAACTGCTATTTTTAGTTTTATGGGAAGGAGCTCACATACGATGGCTTGTCCTTCCTATTTTATCAAACCTATTGGGATATTATTAAGAGTGATCTGTTGCTTATGTTTGAAGCCTGGTTTATGGATAGGCTAGATATTTTTAGACTTAATTTTGCTATGATCACTCTCATTCCTAAAGAAAACAATGCTAGATCTATGAAGAAATTTAGACCCATTAGTTTGCTAAATTGCTCTTTTAATTTTTTTACTAAGGTCCTGTTATCACCACATTTTGGCCAAAGGAGGAGATGGGCCGTAATCAAGATGGGCTTGGAGGATACATATATGCAACGTATTGCTGGATCAGCCTTGTGCGTGGATTTGGGCTAAATTGCCCGTGTATCATATATTATGGTAGGTTACGTTTGGTTTAAGTAAGAGATAGAGTTGTTAGGGTTATTCCAAAGATAGAAAGTCTCCGGACTATAAATATGTACCTAAGGTTATTGAGAAAGAGGACGATCACGTTAGCAACAAACACAATCTCGGCGCATCGCCACCCCTTGTTTCTAGGGTTTCTTTCGGTAAGTGTCATCTGCCTAGATCGCATCTTGCGGTCTAGGCGATATCTACTATCGTTATTTAGTGTTACTCGTCTTGAAGCCTTGTTGATGGCGAGTATCATTGTTATCATAGATTTGTTTGGGCTAGCATCGGTACCTTTTTGTTATGATTGCTCGTTATCTGCCTTTAGTTATCTCGCTGCCTTTGCACCTTTTTGGTGTAAAGGCAGCATCTTCTGATCTTTATTGATTGATTTGATCTGTTATAGTTATGCCTTGTTTTCAAGGTTTAGTTTGATATCCACATGGTGGGGCCTTGCAAGCGGGTTGAGCGATCCGATAGTATGTAAGGATATGGTTTGCCGATTCGAGAGGAGTTGTTCGAATTGACTTTCGTCGGTTGTTAGGCCTTCTCTAGGGTTAGTTTTCTATCATCTTTTGTATCTACCAGGGATCAATTACGTGTAGGATGTTCCAATTATATGGTGAAAGCGTTAAAGCGTCAGAGGTCGATTTAACTTGTATTGATGAAGCAAAACCCCATGTTATCGTAGATCTAATGCGAACCATGGGATAATCGGCTCGAGCCGATTCTGAAACACAGGAGCGGTCGGCTCGAATTTTACGTATACTTGTTTGCCATGCGAAACTAATCGAAGCAATCCATCACCTTCGACCGGTATAGGTCGGTGTACGCATGCATCAACCGGGCGTGTGCGGAGTTTTGCGGGCCGTTGCAGGGACCAGGCCTGGCAGTTCTGGAGCCTCCGGCTCTTCGTGTTGCTCGTTGCTGCTCGCGGTGGGTTTTGACAGCAACACATTTGCGCACGCCGGTGGGACATTCAACAACATCTGCCTCAACATCCGACGCTGCGATGGGGGCGGACCGGTCACGCGTCTGACGATCTGCTGAGGAGCACAAGGCGGTATGATGACATCAAAGCTCTCTTGAAGCCGATCTCATCGGCTCTTTTGAGAGGACGTAAGCATGGCATCGGTGGAAAGGGTTCTTACCGAAGGTGCTCTTGATGAGGTGGATGCATGTTCCTTGAGGAGGAACGCACGAGCTCTGCGACGAAGTCAATTACATGGTGGCTCATTCTCTTCGCCATTCGAGAGCCTAGTGAACGCTTTCGAGCGTCGCGATTCGCGTAGTTCGGAGATCATGAAACATCGTACTCTCCGTCGGGGCCTACTCTAGGGACTCACCAGGAGAAAGAGCGCTCCAGACCGCCACAGTGCCATTCACGCTTGCAGCTCGAGCCACCAGGGGCACGGCGTCGTCGTCTACAAGGTTGGAGGTGACCTGGCGATTGCCAATTCCTGTTTGAACCACCTAAAGAAATCCCACATGGATATGTGTGCACCTACGTGGGGCGCAATAACTCGGCGCACGAACGATTGCAACCCAGGGATTTGGGCGGGAGTTTACGGGCAGGGCTTGGGAGGCGGTATTTCGAGCAGGAATATGCAGGATGGACGCCGATAAACAGGCATGGCTAGCCAAGTATGCCACGGAGCGAGTCATGAGAATTTAGCCCTGCAGCTCAAGCGGTGGAGCAAATCCGTACCATCTTGAGAGACCAGTTAAACCGTGCGAAGAAGGACAATCGGCTATTCAAGCCGTACCCAGAAGTTTGATCTGATTCCGCTGCCACCCAAGTATCGGCTCCCTGAGTTCTCAAGGTTTAGCGGATCAGAAGGGTCGAGCTCGATCGAGCATGTGAGCCGATACCTGGCTCAGTTAGGCATGATTTCAGCATCGGATCAGTTACGCGTAAGGTTCTTTGCGAAATCTCTAACAGGACCAGCTTTTTGGTGGTACACCTCGTTGCCACCGGATTCGATCCAGACCTAGAAGCAACTGGAAGAGCAGTTCCACATTCAGTATCATTCAGAAGCTACCGAGGCTGCCATTGCAGATCTGGCGCAGGTGCGGCAAAAGCGGGGAGAAACGGTAGCCGAGTACATTCAGCGTTTCAGGACTGTCAAGAACCGATGTTATGCGGCTCGTTTAACTGAGAAAGAAGCAGTCGATCTGGCAGTGTTGGGTCTCTCAGCACCTATCAAGGATCTGGCTTTCCAAGTAGAATACAATTCATTGGCGCACATGGCCCAGAAACTGACAATGTATGAACAGCGCCACCCTGAGTTGTACCAAGACAAGTTCAAACGTCCGATAGGCACGTCTGAAGAAGAGGATCCGTACAAGACCGAGGTGGCCGTGGCTGAATGGGCTCGAGGCAGATCCTGTGTCCTGCAAATGGGTAAAACAGCAAGGGCCTGCAAAGGGTTCGACTTGATGTGAGCAAAGCTGGCAGATATTCGATTTCTTGAAAGAAAAGCGGTGAAGTTACCCGAAGGCCATAAAATCCCTACGGCTCAAGAGATGAACGGGAGACCATACTGCAAGTGGCATCACTCGTTCACCCACACCACCAATGATTGCAAAGAGCTACGTCGCCAGATCCAAACGGCGATAGAACAGGGACGTCTGATCCTTGGGCAATTCACCATGAAAGTAGACACAAACCCGTTTCCCGGCGTCAACATGGTAGAACACAACCACTCCACGAGGCGTCAGTTAGATTTCTCGTTCGATGTTAATATGGCAGGGCCCGTGTACCACCATGGCACATATAAGGAGGAAGGCGGTCGCTCTCGGGGCAAAGAAAGAGAGGAGGCTGGTCCACGTGACTGGCCCCGTTATGATGACAGGCGGTATTTAACCGAGGAGCAAGTGAGAAGCGTGCGATATCAGAAGCCACACTCCACACATCTCCTTAACAAGTATGAGCGTCGAGATGACCAACATCGCCGACGATAGAGATGATGAAGGATATGAGCACCTCGCTAGGGGAAAGTCAAAGGAAAAGGAAGGCGTGGATAAACATTGGGATTGTCCTTTCTTCAAGTATTGCTGGGATGCGGGAATGAGCCGATTGCCTACAATCGACAAGCCGGAATGTGGACGGAAGGATGACACAGTCCGGTGTTCAAGCGTCTAGGGCCTCTCCCGCCTCAGAACAGACAAGAGGAGTCATCTCGAGCAAAAGATCTCGAGGAGCCAAAGGGTGAAGAAGAAGAAGACAGATATCACCGGCCAAGGTGGTGTCCCGATAGACTCAGACGCACCCAAAAGCGTAGAGTTCAGCGACTGCATAGCTTGGAAGAAGCCGAAGCGCAGTACCTCCACGCTTTAAGGAAAGCACGGCCCGATCTGGCCGTGAAAATTCGGCAAACCTTGGAAACGGAGGCTCGTCCGAAAAGGAAAGAGTGGCGCCCCAAACCAGTAAAAGTCGATGCGAAGACATCGGCTGGCACAAACATGGTGTTCATACTTCCGTCAGAGTTTTGCGCTCCAAGAACCAAAGAACTACGGTGCACGGTTGTTGCGGCCCACGGCCGGTTATCTTGAAAAGCCACGAGAAGAGCTACAAACATCGAAAGCCACATACTGCGAGGTTATATCAATGGGCAGCTGTCGCAAGATGTTGGTTGACCGGGCGGTCAATATAATGCCATACTCCATGCTACGGCGTTAGGGGCGCTCCGCAGATCTGATCAAAACCAGCGTCACGTTAAGCGACTTCAACGGCCAAACTTGAAACGCAAGGCGTTACGAGCGTGGATCGACGTGGCGAAAAACCATCCCGTCATTCTTCATCCGTTGGCAAAAGCACCTCGATGTCTTCTTCGGGAGGATTGGATTCACGCTAATCTGCATTCCATCCACGATGCACCAATGCCTAATCTGATGGTATGGAGATGAAGTGGAGGTCATTCATGCGAGATGATTCGATCGAGATCTCCATAGCTGGCATGAACATCCGGGAGGCGAAGACCAAGAGCCGATCTGGAATCAGTCTAGGCGGCGTGGCGCATTGAAGCTACAAAAACGGGGTGAGGCTGGTCTTATCCTTTGGCACGACAGTAGCAAAGTCCACGATCGTGCGTGGTATGGCGATCCTGCGATCGGCCACAAAAAATAAAAGCGATAATCTTCGACAAAGCGGTCATGCGATCGTAGTAGGAGATTCCGCCATTGTAGAGCACAAATAAGTTGTAAACCTTCCTTGACTAATGCAATCAAAAGGGGCGATTCCGCAATCGGCCCAAATTATTTTTGTTATCCTCACCAACTGTTTGCCCCGTGTTTAGCATCGATTTAGCAGGTGACGGAAAGTTAGGGTATGGGTTTACCTCCGCTGATGAGCTAGAGGAGATTGACATCGGTCCTGGGGATAAGCCGCGACAACATTTATCATCAAGAAGTTAGATCCGAATCTGCGGGGTCCGATGATAGCTTTGTTGAAAGAATATCCAGATTGCTTTGCCTGGGACTATACAGAGATGCCCGGGCTATACAGGAGCATCATTGAGCATCGACTCCCGCTTAAAAAAGGGTTTCGGCCATTCCAACAACGAGCACGACAGATGAAGGCCGAAATTTTGGTAGAAGTCAAGAAAGAGATCGAGAAAATGTTGACAGCTAGGTTAATCAGGTCATGCAGGTATGCTGAGTGGATTTCTAGTATCGTACCTGTAGAGAAAAATGATGGCCGCTGGCATGTTGCCATAGATTTTCGGGATCTCAATAGAGCCACTCCAAAGGATGAGTATCCGATGCCGGTAGCAGAGACATTAATCAACGCAGCTGCTGGTCATAAGGTCTTGAGCTTCATGGATGGCAACGCCGGTTATAACCAAATTTTTATGGCTCCGGAAGATATACACAAGGCGCATTGAGTCGAGTTCGGTGGGGTTGTTTGAATATGTAGTCATGACGTTTGGACTGAAGAATGCCGGCGCCACATACCAAAGAGCCATGAATTACATTTTCCATGATCTGATCGGCAAGTTGGTGGAAATTTATATCGATGACGTGGTGGTCAAGTCTGCTTTAGTACAAGGACACTTGGACGATCTGCAACGCGTCCTGGACCGAACAAGAAAATTCGGGCTGCGGATGAATCCAAAGAAGTGTGCCTTCGGTGTGACGGCCAGTCAGTTCTTGGGTTTCTTGGTCCATGAACGCGGAATTGAGATCGGCCTGAAAAGTCAGGAGGCAGTGCGAACGATGAAGCCACCTACCACGAAGAAAGAACTGCGATCTTTCGGCAAGATCAACCGTCGGAAGATTCATCTCCAATCTGTCAGGAAGAATAGAGCCGTTCATGGGACTGGTGAAAATTAAATCTGATGAGGAGTTCCGCTGGGGGACAAAACAACAACGAGCCTTCGACGAGATCAAATAATATCTAACGAAACCGCCAGTGTTGGTTCCGCCCCAGCCGGATAGGCCGTTCCACATTTACTTGTCGATGGTGACCGCGTCCATCGCCTCGGTGGTGGTGCAAGTTTATGATGGTGCAGGCGAGTTGTGTTTTACATCGGAGAAGGATCTTTGGATGCGAGACAAGGTATCCTGAAATCGATAAGTTGTGCCTCGCTTTTTCACTGCACCAAGTTGCGCCACATCTTGCTCTCGGCCGGAGATTATCATTATATGCAAATCGGATGTCATAAAACATATGTTGTCGGCTCCTATGTTGAAAGGCCGACTCGGCAAATGGATGTTTGCATTATCGAATTTGATATCCGGTATCGGCCGAAGCGGTTAAAGGGCGTTGGCCAACCTTATTGCTGAAAGAATCAACACGATATAGCGGCGCATCTGTCTGGCGTGGGCTATGTTTTCGATGGATCGGTTTGTGATGATGGTTGCGGCATCGGCATTCTACTCGTGTCGCCCGGGGCAACATATTCCTTCTCCATCGGGCTATCTACCCTTGCACCAACAACGTCGAGTATGAGGCGTCGCAGGGAATGGAGTTGCTCATCGAAGCTAGAGCGAAGCGTGGAAATTTTGGAGACTCCAAATTGGTGATTTCCCAACTCACGGAGGAATACAAGTGTGAGAGCGAGTCGCTCTTCCCATTATGGTTGCAATGCCGTGAGCTGATGGCACAGATTCGGTACATAAACTTTAGCTGGATCGCGATCGCGAGAATACCCGGGCGAATGATCTCGCACAAATGGCTTCAGGCTACAAGGACCTTGGAGGCGATGTTCGTGCAGTTCACGGAGGCGACGATGGAGAGCCGATATCTTCAATTACTTGAAAGATTCGCTCGGGGCACCTAAACGGATAAGGTACAAGGCCATGAAGTATGTGCTTATTGGGGCGACATGTTCTGAGGACTCGGAAGGGTTCTGCTCAAATGTCAGGGGCCAACGAGGCCAATCGGCTCCTACGAGGTACACGAAGGCGCCTGTGGAACTCACCAATCGGCTCACAAGATGAAATGGTTGATCAGGCGATCAGGGTTTTTTTGGCCCACCATGCTTGAGGACTGTTTTAAGTACTACAAAGGGTGTCAAGCATGTCAGAAATTTGGAAAAATTCAGACGGTACTCGCGTCAGCAATGAACCCCATCATCAAGCCTTGGCCATTCCGAGGTTGGGGCATGGATATGATTGGCAAGATCAATCCTCCATCAAGCAAAGGCCACATGTGGATTTTGGCCATTACGGATTATTTCACTAAATGGGTGGAAGCCGTCCCTATGAAGTCAGTGAACTCGAAGGATGTTATCAATTTCGTAAAAGAACATGTCATTCATAGATTCGGGATTCCCCAAACTATCACGACCGATGGAGGTTCGGTCTTCATTTCTCACGAGTTTAGAAAGTTTTGTGAGGACACGGGAATTAAGCTGATCCGATCATCTCCATACTATGCTCAAGCAAATGGGCAAGCTGAAGCGTCCAACCAGAGCCTTATCAAGCTGATCAAGAGGAAAGTCGATGAGCACCCTAGGCGTTGTACGAGATTTTGTCGAGGCTTTATGGGCTTATCGCATGTCATGTCATGGAGCGATAAAACCTCGCCATACCATCTAGTCTATGGACAAGAAGCCGTATTGCCACAGGAGATTACGGCTGGATCGAGACGTGTCACTTTTCGAACGATCTAACAATCTGAAGAATATGCGTACGATGAGTGGCGTGTCGAGGATTTAAGCGAGCTTAGTGTGGTCGCTTGAGAAAATCAAAGAGAACAAGGCCAAGCTCGTGCATATAATAAGAAGGTGAGACCAAAGGAGTTCCACGTTGGCGATCTGGTATGGGAAGCTGTATTGCCATTGGGGACTAAGAATGCAGCATATGGTAAATGGTCTCCAAATTGGCACGGGCCATACAGGGTCGATCAAGTTTTAAGGGGAACGTACATGCTCGAGGAGCTGGGCGTGAAATTCGATGGTATCAGCAGTCGACATCTCAAGAAATATTTCCCAAGCATGTGGGATGATGGATAGTGAAATATGGGGCGATACATGAAATCAGCCAATAAAAAAATATAGCCGATGCGACCATCGACTCTAGAGGTTCAAACTGTTACGAGCAGGTGTCAGTTTACATGAACAAGCTACTGAAGGAATGCCTCGAAGGCGTGGAGGGCGTCAGCGCGGACACGATCCACCTCGGCGATCTCGGCTTCGTCATCTTCGTCCTTGCCCATCACTAGCTGCTTGTTCAGGGCACGTATTTCGCCGATCGGTCTTGATTGAGCTTTGAGGCCTTCTGCTTCGTCTTGGGAGCAGGCGATGAATGCTTCCTTGTCACGAATGATCTGTTTAGTCGCCCGGACCTTCTCTTCAAGATATCCCAATTCCTTTTTCAAGGATGCAAGCTCGGCGGTGCTGCTAGAGGTGTCAGTTTTGGCATCCAGAGACGCCTTTTTCTCGTTGAGTCAGCCGACATTTATGCGCAATATCGGCCTTCGGGAGTTGGGGCCATTAATCCTCTCACGAGCCAACTTCACCCTTGACCCGTAGAAAGACAGAGTTACAACTGGCCAAAGCTTCACCGCAATGCTCTTGGGAGTTGGTCCTTGATTTCGCAAGAACACTCTTCACCTCTTGAACCCTCGATCAACTTCTCGATCGGGAGGACAAAAGGCTTTGAGGCTGGAATTGAGGTAGAACAACCCTTGCTCGTGGTTCATCGTTGGCGGCAGAGAGAGTTGGTTCGATGGATTCAGGTCGAACGTCGTGAACCTGAGATATCACAACCTGGCAGACGAAATGGCGTCGATGTCGTCCAACATGGAAGGATGAGCCGAGCAGGCGAGCGTACCTCTCCTAAGATCAAGGGATAGCGGATGACGAGACAATCGGCTTGTGTGTTATTGCTAGGGCTTGGCCAAAGTGGTAACGTTTCATCTACACCTTGAGGATTACTAGATCGACCTTGCGAAAGGCATCGGCACTTCCGGCTTTCCACTAGAAGTGTCGATCTGCGCATGGAAGGTGCTTAGCCGATGTAAATAGTGATGAATTGGCGGATAAAAAACAATTGGTAAGAGCATGGAGGGTGACTTTGAAACCTCCTGCTCGTGAAGAAGTTTGATCCTTGCGAGCCCTCTTGGGGCTCCGGCCCCGCCTCGTGATGCTCGGGGCGATGGGTTCAGAACCGCCTTTTCACAGGAGCCGATGGTGGCAAATCTGGCTCGGTGGTCCTCTCAGTCTGTTGGGCCTGATTCTCCTTGATTGGATTGTGTATCCCGGGGTGTCTCGAGGAAGCACAGTAAGAAAAGGAGAGCTAGTAAGCACAAGCATGTTTGCAAGGATGAAAGAGATCAACCAAGGCATGGATCAGCGTACATGCGAACTTTTTGGAGAAGGACTCCGGCGCCTCAAAGTCTTCCTGGCAGCTACCTTCCTCACCGCCGTTTTTGTTTTAGTTGGAACTCGAGAGGCGGTTGACCCAGAAGTTGCTTGGCTCTTGGAAGCCGATTGTGGTGATATCGGCTGGTTCTGCATCACGACCTTTTTCAAAGGTGGCGAGTTTTTGCAGAAAAGGACCACAGGGAGTGGGAAGAATTGAAGGGAGCCATCACTGTGTGTAGGTTCAGGGCCATCTTGTTGCTGCAAGGAGATAGAGCGGGTTATTAGAAGAATCATTTGTGAGCTGCATCAAGAAAATTTACAAGTAGTGGTACCTGTTCTACGGGGATATCGTATTCAGCATCGAGCTGTTCCAAACGGGTCCCGAGCTCTCCACGAAGGCATGAGTCTTCCACATCGACCACCAGTTCTCAAAACCATCGGTTGATGAAGCGAAGGTGAGGTTGTTAGGAATTGGGATGGTCGAGCATCGAAGAAGGAATAACACCTTTGGTGGTGAGAGGATCGGCGGTCGGCTCTGCTCTTTGTAAGATGGTGGAGAAAGAAATGGGAGGTACTGTCCAAGGCCAAATTGCCGAGCCACTACGACCATTTGGTAGAATTCGTATCGCTTGATTATTACATTGGATGTGCTCATGCCAAGCTGGAAGGAAGTGGACGGATCACGTGGAAAATAGCCGAGTCTTGGTGTCATCGGCAAAGTTGTCTAACTGAAGGAGATTGGATTTTCAAAATGTTCGATTCTTCCGTGTAAGGAAAGAAGATAGGATTGTCCGTGCCTTGGAAGAAAATCTTGAACCACTTGGATGCTTCTGAGGGATCGATTTACTACCGCGATCTATCTGAGCTTGGCCGTGTGGTGCATCGGATCGCTTCCTTTGGCATCTGGAAAGGTGCAACTCGCCAAAAGGGGAAGTTTGGGACATGGTTTTGAAAATACAGTGAGACCATAGCTGAATGAACCATCAAGGACCTCTGTTTTGACTGCTATGGGGAGAATAGTTTGTGACATTAATGGAGATATCGATAGACTTCTCCAAGGAACAGTTCGATGCCAAGTTGAGTGCCTCCGGAAGTTCGTAGGCCAAGGAGAGATAATTCTTGGTTGGAGCAAGGAAGGCCGAGAATATGAAATGTTCCCGGAAGTTGAGGAAAGTGTGTTCTTTCTGCGTAGCGGGGCCTTTAGTTTTCATGTGGCTTTGAAGATAGGCACCCAGTTAAATGCGATCTGTTTTGGAAGAAAGCTTGTAGGGACCTTTGTCGCTTAAAAGGAGAATTTGGGTGATGTAACGTCAGACCGATAATCATCACCACGTCTAACAGAGTTGGTGTCATGGGGCCATGACCGAACATGAAGCGATTGAGCATCGGACCAGAAATAGCCGATGGTTTTAGAAGATTTTCATGTTTCTCAAGGGAGACAATGACAAATACAAGGCATCGGCTATTCGTGGTTTCCCATTGGGATTGGTAAGTTTTGGCTACCTGCTGTACCAAGAGACCCAATGTTCAGGAGGATTAGGCCAGGCTGCATAGCGGTCGGCCCAAGAATTCAAATCTAGGTTTTGGCTTACGAAGGGATTACATTGGCCTCGCAAGAGATCGGATGGGGACTAGATTCTGACGGGGCCAAGACAAAGAGAATTTGGGAGAGAAGGATGCGGCAGATATACGAAACCTAAAAATTTAAGTGGAATAAAGCATTAATTAGGTGTTTGCTATTAATTCTAGCACCGTGTTCGATTGCGAGGCGCAGTACCTTGAACCGAGAGACCATTGTGTTGGTATTGGACGATTCCGCCATCTAGTTTGCGGCGGAGATGGATCTATGCGATTGGGGATCGAGGGTTCTTGTCGTAAGCTCGATCTATTCGGTGAGGAAATTGGAGATCTGGGTTAGCCTTTTTGAAGAGGGTCGCAGCTACCGTTTGAAGTTGGAAAGTGGCGCTCAGTTTATCTAAATATCGACCAAATTTGACCTTGTCAACGTTTGTGGGGAAAGTCGATGTGTTACCATCGGCTCTTTGGGCTTTGACTTTGTTGACCATATGAGCGAAGTATGGTGAAAGCTGATACATTACTATCGGCTTCTGGAACGTTGACCTATTTTTGACTATCGGCAAAATCGAATTGGGAAAGCAATCTTTGTTGATTCAAAAGACGGTTGTTTACAATGAAGTCGATTGCTTACAAATGGATATCTACTACTAGTACTACTACTACTAGTTCCTAATCTAGAAGCCGGTGTCGTCGCCTTGTCTTGTGCGTCGTCGTCGATTATTTGTCATCGCGCTGCCCTTGGCGTAGTCTTCGCCACCGCTTTGAAGTTGTCGTGAGGCCTCCTCGTCCTCGTCGCCGTCGGTGTCCTCGGACCCGGGCGGAAGCGCTTCACCGGCGGGTATTCGTCGGAGGAGGTGTCCTCCTCGCTTCCTCCTCCTCGTCGGAGGATTCGTCTCGCCCGGACACGGCGTCGTCGGCGCTCTCCGCCTCCAGTTCCCCGTCGACAAGGAACTGGAGGCCCTCCTCGCCGTCGGTCAGGGACTCGTCGTCCTCTGACCAGGCGGCGAAGTCCCAGTCCCTCTCGTCCCACTATTGTGGAGCGAGAGCCTCGTACGCCGCCATTGGCGGGTGCTCCGGCGTCGGCTCCCGGTCGCTCATTGTGTTGGAGGATTGGAAGGAAAGGCCGGATGATCTGGAGGAAGAAGAGGAGGCCATGGCGGAGGAAGAGGGTTTTTTGGCTAATGGAAGAGGATGGGGATGCAAACTGCTCAGATGAATTTAAATAAGGGGAATGGTGGGAGGTGGTTCAGTGCCATAGCGGTTTTCCAGAATGTGGTGCCAAGCTGTCAAATCATGCCTTGGAGAAGTTGAGAAGACAAGGCGTCATGAGGGGCGTGGCGATTCTTCTGCACGCGTAACCCGATAAAAAAAAGCAGTGGTTTTGGAATTATTATTGCCAAAACCGGGGGCATGTGTTATCGCCACATTTTGGCCAAAGGAGGAGATGGGTAATCAAGATGGGCTTGGAGGATACATATATGCAACGTATTCTGGATCAGCCTTGTGCGTGGATTTGGGATAAATTGCCCGTGTATGTATATTATGGTAGGTTACGTTTGGTTTAAGTAAGATATAGAGTTGTTAGGGTTATTCCAAAGATAGAAAGTCTGACTATAAATATGTACCTAAGGTTATTGAGAAAAGGAGACGATCACGTTCAACAAACACAATCTCGGCGCGCCACCCCTTGTTTCTAGGGTTTCTTTCGGGTAGTGTCATGCCTAGATCGCATCTTGCGGTCTAGCGATATCTGCTATCGTTATTTAGTGTTACTCGTCAAGCCTTGTTGATGGCGAGTATCTTATCATAGATTTGTTTGGGCTAGCATCGGTACCTTTTGTTATGATTGCTGTTATCTTTGTCTTTAGTTATCTCACGCTTGCCTTTGCACCTTTTTGGTGTAAAGGCGCATCTTGATCTTTATTGATTGATTTGATCATTATAGTTATGCCTTGTTTTCCAAGGTTTAGTTTGATATCCACATGGTCGGGCCTTGCAAACGGGTTGAACGATCCAGAGTATGTAAGGATATGGTTTGCCGATTCGAGAGGAGTTGTTAGGAATTGACTTTCGTCGGTTGTTAGGCCTTCTCTAGGGTTAGTTTTCGATCATCTTTGTATCTACCGGGCTCAATTACGTGTAGGATGTTCCAATTATGTGGTGAAAACGTTAAAGCGTCAGAGGTCGATTTAACTTGTATTGGTGAAGCAAAACCCCATGTTATCGTAGATCTAATGCAGAACCATGGGATAATCGGCTCAGGAGCCGATTTACGAAAACAGGAGCGGTCGCGGCTCGAATTTTACGATACTTATTTGCCATGCGAAACTAATCGAAGCAATCCATCACCTTCCCGACCGGTATAGGTCGGTGGCACCTGCATCAACCGGGGCGTGTCGGAGTTTTATGGCCGTTGCCCGAGGGACGAGCCCACCAGTTAAGGAACCTCCCGGCTCTTCGTGTTGCTCGTTGCTGCTCGCCGGTGGGTTTTGACAGGCAACAGGTCCTTACTAATAGGCTTGCTCGTGTGATTGATAGGATCATCTCTAGTAATCAATCTACTTTTATCTGGGGTAGATTTATTCTAGAGAGTGTGGTCACTGCCCACGAGGTTATCCATGAGGTTCATAGGAAGAAAAATAAAGGACTAGTGTTTAAAATTGACTATGAGAAAGCTTATGATAGAGTCAGTTTAGATTTCCTTTTTGAAATTTTAGAATTAATGGATTTTGATCCTTTCTTTGTGAGGCTAATTAAGCAGATCTCTCAGGGAGGGTCAATTGGGGTGAAAGTTAATGATGCGGAGTGATTTTTTCCTTACTAGTAGAGGTGCGAGACAAGGAGATCCCATTGCACCCCTCCTGTTTAACATGATTGATGTGTTTTCTAAGATGCTTGGTAGAGGAACTAGAACATGGGTCATTAGAGGCCTCTGTGCTGATCTGGTGCCTGGAGGTGTAGTCTTTTTACAATATGCAGATGATACTTTACTTTTTCTCGAGAATAATGATAGAATTGTTGTTAACCTTAAGTGGATTCTTACTTGTTTCGAGCAGATCTGGGATGAAAATCAACTATTCTAAGAGTGAACTCATTCCTATTAATCTTGGGCACGATGAATGTCGACCTTTCACCGATATTTTCAAATGTTCTTTAGAAAATTCACGTAAAATATTTAGGTATCCCTCTTCATTTTGACAAACTCAGAAGAGAGGATTTACAACCTTTAATTGAGAGCATTCTGCATCGAATAACTAGATGGAGAGGCAAACATCTTTCTTATGCTGCTAAGAAAGTGCTTATTCAGGCTTGTTTATCTAGTATTCCTATTTACTTGCTTTCCTTCTTCAAATTCTCTAAGTGGGCTCTAAACATCTTAGACTCGCACTTGGCTAATTTTTTTTGGAATGATGAGGAAGGCAACCATAAAATTCACTTGGCCAATTGGGCCTCAGTCTGCATGAGGGGAGATTTGGGGGGGGGATGTGTATTC
Source organism: Avena longiglumis (assembly GCA_030063025.1). Lineage (NCBI taxonomy): Eukaryota > Viridiplantae > Streptophyta > Magnoliopsida > Poales > Poaceae > Avena > Avena longiglumis. The sequence goes on from CP125978.1 coordinate 95,726,906, forward strand.
CTAACCTTAAGGATCTTAACCTGTGCTTACTGGGGTCTTGGGTTAAAAGATATATTAATGGGGAGGGGACCCTTTGAGAAAAGTGATAGATGCTAAATGTAACACCAGCTCTCCTAATATTCTTTGCTATAGAGATATTCACCCATCTACCTTCTGGAAAAGGGTTATGTGGGCTTCTAAAGCTGTTTCTTTAGGATATAAATGAAAAGTTGGTAATGGTAGGCAAATCAGATTCTGGGAAGACATGTGGTTTGGTAACTCTCCTCTAGCTACCCAATTCTGGGATTTATATTTGATCTCTAATCAGCAAACTAAAACCATAGCTGATATGTGGGATGGTTCCCAGCTCAGGTGTGATTTTAGAAGAATCTTCTCTGATGAGATGATGGTTCAAGGGTTAGATCTTATTAACATTGCTAACTCTATCATTCTGGATGATTCAGTTGACCAACTAGTTTGGCAATATGAAACTTCTGGTGTGTACTCCTCTAAATCCATGTATGCTATGGTCAATTTTAGAGGGGTGTCTCCAATTTTTCTACCTCTTGTTTGGTCTTTGAAAATTCCACCTAGGATTCAGTTTTTTCTGTGATTGCTCTCCCAAAATAAAATCATGACTAAGGATAATTTGAGAGCTAGAGGTATTCCTAAACCACTAGAATGTAATCTGTGCTCTGAGTTTGAATCTGTGAATCACCTTTTCTTTGAATGCATTGTTTCTAAAGTTCTATGGGATGATGTTTTTGAGGTTTTTGGTATCACAGTAGACACTCTAAACATCTTAGACTCGCACTTGGCTAATTTTTTCTGGAATGATGAGGAAGGAAACCATAAAATTCACTTGGCCAATTGGGCCTCAGTCTGCATGAGGAGAGATTTGGGGGGGGTGTATTCCTAACCTTAAGGATCTTAACCTGTGCTTACTGGGGTCTTGGGTTAAAAGATATATTAATGGGGAGGGGACCCTTTGGAGAAAAGTGATAGATGCTAAATATAACACCAGCTCTCCTAATATTCTTTGCTATAGAGATATTCACCCATCTACCTTCTGGAAAAGGGTTATGTGGGCTTCTAAAGCTGTTTCTTTAGGATATAAATGAAAAGTTGGTAATGGTAGGCAAATCAGATTCTGGGAAGACATCTGGTTTGGTAACTCTCCTCTAGCTACCCAATTCTGGGATTTATATTTGATCTCTAATCAGCAAACTAAAACCATAGCTGATCTGTGGGGTGGTTCCTAGCTCAGGTGTGATTTTAGAAGAATCTTCTCTGATGAGATGATGGTTCAATGGTTAGATCTTATTAACATTGCTAACTCTATCATTCTGGATGATTCAGTTGACCAACTAGTTTGGCAATATGAAACTTCTGGTGTGTACTCCTCTAAATCCATGTATGCTATGGTCAATTTTAGAGGGGTGTCTCCAATTTTTCTACCTCCTGTTTGGTCTTTGAAAATTCCACCTAGGATTCATATTTTTCTGTGGTTGCTCTCCCAAAATAAAATCATGACTAAGGATAATTTGAGAGCTAGAGGTATTCCTAAACCACTAGAATGTAATCTGTTGTCTGAGTTTGAATCTGTGAATCACCTTTTATTTGAATGCATTGTTTCTAAAGTTCTATGGGATGATGTTTTTGAGGTTTTTGGTATCACAGTAGACAGTTTCTATTCCGTTGCTTCTAAATGGATTGCTAATAAGAGATATATGCATTTTAATACTGTATCTTCGGCAATTCTCTGGGGCATCCGAAATAATAGAAATAGGTTAGTTTTTAACTCTTGTTCTTGGATTAATATGAAGCAGGTGTGGCGTCTCGTCCTCCTTTACCTTTGGAACTGGAAGGTTCCTTTCAAGGATTTGGAGGGGAGAAAGCTGGAGATGTTCATGAACAGACTGATCCACAACCTAAGAGCGCCCTTGGGGCTCCCGGCGATCTGAGGTGCACTAGTTTTGAGTGGGTTTCCACTTGGAAGACTAGTGCTACCTCCAAGCATGCTGGACGTGCAACTCTGGAGTATCTGAAGGCTCGTCCCGAAGAAGAAGACTCGGTTCACATGGTCTTGGGTTGATTGGCCTCAGTCTCCTTTGTTCCTTCCCCTTGGGTTTACAATCTGTAGTTTGGTTTGTAGTGTTTTAGACTGTTTTGAGCGCTTGTGGTTTAAGACTTTGTAGGCTTGTAGCTTTTTGTTTTTAGGCCTGGGTGTGTATTGGTACTTGGTGTGGTCTTGTTTTTTAATAAAATGGGGCGGAGGAGCGATCCCTTTTCATCTAAAAAAATTCATCATAAACATAAGTAAACCTACATACTAAAAGTAGTCTAGATACATTTACTTCATAAAGCTAAAACATCTTATATTTTGGAACAGAGGGAGACGGCCGGGAGGAGTAAGGGCATGTACAATGCTAGAGAAGGCATGCCTTCTCTTAGCTCTCCACATCATTTAGAAAAGACACAATATATAACTTGTACAATGCATTATCTCTTATTGCTATCTCTAGCAATTAATAGAATTAACTATTTTAGTAAAAAATTAGTTGACTAAGAGAAGGCATATGGTACAATGGAGAAAAATAGTCTTCTCTTATTGCTAAGATCATCTCCATAGCTACAGACAACCTCTCTCTTGTTTCTCTCTCCTCCAACTAAGCAAAAATCCAACGTGGCGAGCATAAGGGAAGGCTGACGTCACCGCATTGTACGTGCCCTAATGAATACTAGTTGACGTTGATTTAGAGACAAATGTCAGAAGCGCACCAACTTGGAAGATTCCAAGATAACTTACTGCTTCAGCAAGTGAGCGCGGTAGAGCAACTGCTATTGTCCTGATTGAATTTTTGAAGCAATTCAACCTCCCACCACGAGAAAGCATTTCCAACAGGACCTCATGGTTGAAAACCTGGAACTCTTACAGACAGACTGATAGTGGACGAAGTAACATGAATCCTTTTTAAACCAAGTAAGTATGCTGGCAAGCGCAATAGAACAGCAAAAGAGAGTAATAAATACAAGACATTCCCCCATTCGTCGCCCACATAACTAGGCAGCGTTAGATTTAAGAATACCATATCCATCTTTTTGGCAATTATATACCAATAAAGGTCGAATTTTGGTTATGATCCATTTCGATGGTGATATCCGGACACAACCCAAAACATACCCTAGCGTCTGGAGAACTTACCCATCAAGTTACCAAGTACATTTATGCTAGAAGCTGTTGGTTGTAACTACAAGGCAGACGAGTTCCTTAATTAAACAAGCTACATGTCCACACGGCATGAACGCTATCACATCCTGTTTATTCTGAGAAGTTCTCATCAGTCCAGTTCCCTGGGAGGTTCTCATCAGTTCCGTTCCCTGGGAGGTTCTCATCAGTTCCGTTCCTGAGCTCTCTCTTGTTATCCATCTCCCTCTTTCTCATCCATGATCCAGCAAAGAAACCACCAAATGTCGCAACACCAACCATCCATGCCCTCTGAATATGCTTCTGGCAAAGCTCATCGCAAGCATTCGAGGTGCTAGAAAGATACCACGTTCAGTATTTCTCCCCCAGAAAGGAAAAAAAATGATAAAATGTTGTGTCTACCTTTCAATGATGCGGAAGGAGGTCTTCATCCAGTAGTGAAACCTTTGTTGCTCGAACCTCCTCATACAGCGCATCACACTATACAGGGAGATGTGTAAGAGTTTGATCAACAGTGAAACATCAAATGTTCTAAGATAACTATAAGCTGAAGCGTGGCCTAGTAACCAGCATCTTATATGCTTAATCATATGTGTCATTTACAGCAGATTATCCTTTATGGATAATTAAGAATATGCACATGAAGTAAGAATTTTGGAAGTTATGTAAGTGGCAGTGTGACCATCTAATACCTATACAATAGATAGCTAATGCTACCACGCCAGTATATGGCACTGGCATTAAATTATCACTAGAATCTACATCCTCATTGTTAACCAAATCATTTACGCTTATTACAAGGGAACAAAAGTGATTCCACACTATCGCCAAGTCCTATATAGTAGCTTAACTGCATATATCCCCTCCCCATACCCTGCTTGATTGTGACCCATGCTCTGTAAGACTTTCAAGTTCCGAGTCGTATTCATGGCGGCATGGTCATCAGGCAATAAAACTTGCTTAGCTTACACTTAGTTGTCTTCAGAAAAGATGAGCATGTACAGTCAACATTAAGAGTTCTCGCAAGGCCCACAGACTTATAATGGCTGAATAACATGTTTTGCAGCTCAGGGCTCACAGACTTATAATGGCGATTAATACTTGAGTACTGTTTGTCCTTAAATTGGTGATATATGACAACATTTAATGATAAAATTTAATTTGCTGCTGGCAGATCAAACCTACAAACGAACTAGGAAGAAACAATATCGCCAGAAGCAGTTGAACAGTCAAGAATCCATAGCAGAACTGATATGGTTCCATCTATGTATCTCAATCTCACCTCCAATAAATGGGTGGGAAAACGAGAAGGGTCAATGTTTTAATTTAAATAAAAGGATCAATACCAGGAAGCATGACAATCACCCTTTTTTCCGCTGGAAGTAACGTGTCGACAAATATCTTTTTAAAGGACGGTTTAATGCAGTGGCCTCCAATGAATCGGTATTCAACGCCTACAAGTCACACATGTATGGCCCATATATGGCTAAGGTATGGCATGAAAAAAATGTGAATTTGCACCTTCACATTGTTCATCTGATCGCATTCAACAATGACATGCTAGTTGACATATCTACGGCATCCACTCTTAGCCTCTTAGGTCTACGGATTCACAGGATAGCAGCTAAGAATAGAGCACATGACAACGGCAACAAGCATTCTCCACCTTAAGCCCTCCGTCCTCTCTAAAAGATCATCAATTTCATGCCATGTTTATCTAAGTTCTTAAGTAACTACAGATGCATAGTACTAAAATTCGTTTTCAAACTTTGATGCTCTAGGATCTTTGTAAAAAGATGAAGCCAATATTGACATTTCATTCTACAACAGCACTTCACAGTGCAGTTACACAGGTGACACGTACGACAAACCTAATAAGTTTCCTGTGGTACAAAATACAAACCTTTTCTTATACAAAAAGCTTCAAGCTATTATCATTATTGTACTATGACTTAATTTCACAAGAAAATGCCACATGTTGTAGGTTCATCTTGGAAATTTCAACCGTTTTGGCAGCCAATGAGTAGTTTTTAAGACTTACATGTCATTTTTCTACAAAAGTTCAGTGTCTGTAACTTGTATCTTGTGAATCCTGAGAAACTTTGCCTATTTAGAACCATTAGTAATGTTGTAGACATTTGCAGCGTGTCTTACAGAAACACCAAAAGTTCGCCCCTACAAGCTTTTAGTCCTGGCGTCGCCACTGGTATGTGTAACAAGACTGTTTGCAAATTGAAACCGTCAGAACATCAGTAACTGGAAAAGGCGACCTCGCAGGAATAACCCCCAATATTTTATCCAGCAAGAGTCTCATTCTATATTGCAATGTGGATTCCATGTCCTAATTAATATTATTTATGAGCTTCCCAATGTGGCTAATGACAGACAACCGATCGATTTCTGAGCATCCTGTCACGGTTAATACCAGACACTCGATCGGATTGTGCTAAGCGACATCAATGTGAAAGAAGGTCAATTTACAGCAAGACGTGGAGATGTAGATGTCGCTTCACCTGATCGATGGAAGTAGAAGTAAGGTCGCGGCTCTGCTGAGGTGCGCAGAGGTGGCGGCGGGGCACAATGGGGAGCCCAAGACCGCGGCGGACGTTGGCTCCTCCCTCTCCTCCGATGGCGGCGGCTACTGCTGAGGGGGCACGGACGAAGGAAACTCCCTGTGATCCCCCAGATGAGGCCGCCGAAAGAGCGCGGCGGATGCTTGGCGAGCGCAGCAGAGACGACATGGTACGGCTTCTAGGGTTCGCGACGGCTCTGGGATTGCGGAGGCTGTGGTGTTTGAGGGGAGACGCGTACGGCGTACCCGAGAAAAAACTGAAGCCAAGACACGAGCCTCGTGTGGGCACTGGGCAGGCCCGTTTTTCGCGGAAATGGAATTTTGGAAAGACGAAAAGAGTTTTGTGAGAAAGAACATTTAGAACTTCTTTTCTTAAGGATCTTACCGAATGTCAGGTATGTTACATGACATACTAATTTTATTTAGATTTTTAAATTTTCTGTTTGATAATTTATTTATACATGATAGACGTCTAAAT